>CM024197.1:10425005-10584572 GCA_013435755.1 Amphilophus citrinellus | reverse complement strand
ATCGAGCAGGTCACCCTTTCTTCCATGCACTGTGGTCCGGTCTGATGCTTCACTGGTGCGCATTTGGCACTGGAAATGGGGTCACAATGGAAACCCGGACTGTCTGTGCTATGCAGCCTTCATAACATCAAAACTATGATGCTATTTTGTTATTCTGACACCTTTCTATCAGAACCAGCATTAAGCTCTTCAGCAATGTGAGCTACAGCAGCTAATCTGTTGGATTGGCCCACACAGCATCAGTGAGCCTTTGCTGCAATGACCCTGTCAATGGTTCACCGCCGCTCCTTCCATGGACCACTTTGATAGATACTGACCACTGCAAGCTGGCAACGCCCCACAGCAGCTGTAGTTTTGGAGATGCTCTGACCCAGTGGTCTAGCCATCACAGTTGGCCCTTGTCAAATTCGCTCAAATCCTTACGCTGCCCATTTTTCCTGCTTCTAACATCAAATTAGAGGAAAAATGTTCACTTGCCTCCCTGATATGTTCCCACCACTAACAGGTGCCATGATGAAGAAATTATTCACTTCACCTGTCAATGGTCATAATGTTAAGCCTAATCAGTGTGTTGCCTTTATCTCATTCAGAATCATTTGTTACTGTTGTCAGCCTTATGTTGGCTCTGATATGGTAACTGAACCAGTTCTTATATAGCACTTTTCTACTCTACATGCCTCATTCACAAGCACTTCTTTCTAGGCAAAGTGATTTCTATCTGACATCCACACATATTCATTCTCCCAACAGCTGCACTGGAGCAGCAGCCAGGAATCAAACCACCAACCTTCCAATTAGTAGGTGACCTGTTCTACCTCCTGAGCTACAGCCAAACATCTCTGATAAACATGAGGTCTGCTGTAGCATGGCTGTAATCAAGTCCATTTCCTCCTGCTAAATTGGACCTTTACTTGTTCTCAGTTGTAATTGTTACAATGATTCTGAGTCAGATACAGCAAATATTTGGTTATTGTTTAGATAAGTGTAACCCTGAAGTCATAAATAGGCTGCCAAGGACATTCTGGTTTTAGGGATTTAGTGAGGCCCAGTCACACACCTATCAGGTCATAGTGTTTGTGGGATCCATGGAAACTAAATTATATCACTTTAATTTAATTACATTTATTTATATATAAAAAGCATATATAACATGTCCCTGAACACGAGCTCAGTCCCCTTCTTACCAGTCATTTCAGCTTTAGGCCGCAGGCTGAGAACAATAAAGGTTTAGTTTGGCAGGAGGAAACTGACCTGTGACCCAGAGCTGAGATGAATGCAGGAAGACAGCTGAGCTTAATTTCAGTATTTCATGATATACATGGTGCTTTAAAGGTTCACTGGAGATTATAGACAATGAATGTAATTAAAAATGTATGTTTGTTACCATGGCAGCAGACTGTAGTCCATCCTGAAGGAGTTCAACATCATTATTGAGCACCTGTTCAGCAGCAGCATCATCTCAGTTCAACAACTATCACCAGAGGCAGATGCAACAGACAGAAAGACGGGGTACTTGTATTACTCAAATATTTCCTGTGTCCGGCTCAGAAATCATTGCTGCTTCTGACTGAGTCAAGCTGGCTCTGACACTGCTCACAAATTCAAAGCGAGCTTTGGCACTGCTTTAAACCTTTACCTGTTTTCAACTATAACATAACTATAACTATAACTGACCCAAAGCTGAATAACTGGCAGGAAGACTGCTGAGCTGATGTTCAGTGACACGTGTCACACATGGTGTTTCATAGGTTCACGGGCTGAACCGATGCAATAAATGTCATTAAATATGTGCATATGATTCAGTTACCGGGGTCCCCACAAACATATCAGACCTGACAGGTGTGTGTATGACCGCACCTCATTAAATCACTAAAAGCAGGAAGTGCTTGGCAGCCTGTTCATGTTTTATAGTCATGTTTTATTGTTCTCAACAAATCCAACATGTACAGTGATGTGAAAAAGTATTTGCCCCCTTCCTGATTTCTTTTTTTTAATCATATGTATCACAGTCACATGTTTCATTAGCAAAATAAGCAAGAGCAAAAACCACTGGTTCCTAACTTTATAACAGGCATTAGTGCTGTGAAAACACACATTTATTTAATGAGGCGGCCTGTTTCATATTCAGGTGCTGGTTTTCATCACGTGCTGTGTTTCACTGACTGAGTCCTTCAGACTGACTCGGTCACTGAAGTCAATGGTCATCCATTAAGAGTTTACCTGTCAGTACCTGCAGAAACAGTACCTGCACAAACAGTACCTGCAGAAGCAGTACCTGCACAAACAGTACCTGCACAAACAGTACCTGCACAAACAGTACCTGCACAAACAGTACCTGCACGGCAGTGTCCATTGGTCAGTAAGAGCTGTTGTTGCTAGGCAACATGAGCATCTGACAATACTGTTCTATGTAGGCGGGGCTTGTTGCAAATTTTAAAACAAAATGTTCAGTAGAACTCTGATGTCATCACATCGCTTAGTTTCAGCATTTTTAAACAAGACAGACAACACAACACTGCAGACAGCAGACAACACAGCAGCCAGCAGCCAACACAGCAGCCAGCAGCCAACACAGCAGACAACAGACAACACAGCAGACAACAGACAACACAGCAGCCAGCAGCCAACAGACAACACAGCAGACAACAGACAACACAGCAGCCAACAGACAACACAGCAGACAACAGACAACACAGCAGCCAACAGACAACACAGCAGAAAAGACATCTCAGCATCTCAAATAAAACAGAAATTATCACAGTGAAAGCACAACAACAAAATACTGGAAGAACACAGCTTCGACTGTGAACACCTGAAAGGTAGCTTCATTTCCTCTTTTACAAATTTCTTCCTTTGATTAAAACTTTTCTCAGTTGATTTGGCCCAATTCTCACAGCACAAAAGTGATTTTCACCACTCTTAATGCAGTTCTCCAAACAGTTAAAGCATTTTTCATAACTTATACTCACCTGTGCAAAAGGCAACATGGCGTCAACTACTATATAGTCCATAAAGCCATGCTACATACATTCAGCAGCCACTTTATTAGGTACACTTGTTGGTCGCTCGACCTCAAAAAAAGTTTGAGGTTATTTGATTGAAACACTAACACAATGCTGGACAGTATTCAGGAAAATGAGAGCTGGAGAGTTGTGAGTGACAAAAGTGTGAGAATTGCTCCAAATCGATTGAGAAGAAACTGTAACAGCACTTTAAAAAAAAGAGAGATTTTCATGGGAGGCTAATAATTCTGTCCTGATCTGTTGCTTCATTTCTTGGTGGAAAAGCCACAATGAACAGGTCAAACTCCAGAGCAGGACTGGTGAGCGCCTCGCCCTTCACAACCGTCTCAGAGCTTATCGCGCTGCGCGAGGCCTTTAAGTCCCTGCAGGTGGAAAACTACAAGCTCAAAGAAGATGTGCAACGAGTTCAACATCAACTTAAAGAGGAAGAAAAAGGGAAAATGGAGGCAATGATGGAAGTAGAGAACATAAAGAAGGAGCTGAGAGCAGTAAAGAAAGAATTAGAAGAAGAAAGAAAAGGAAAAGAGCATGTGGAGAAGGATGCAGAAGATCTCAAAAAGAAACTACAGGAAGTGGAAGAAGCTCTAGAGGAGGAAGTCAAAGGAAGACTGGAGGCTGAAAATGAAAATGGGAAAATAAAGAAGGACTTGTTACTATTATTGAAGGCACTGGAAGAGGAGGTAAGGGAGGTGCAAAAAACAAAACATGACTGTGAAAATGCAAAGGAGGAAGTGGACATTGTTAATAAAGAACTGTTAGAGGTGAAGAACACATTAGAAAAAGAGAGAAGAGAAAGAGAGTGGGCAGAGTACGAAACCAAAAGTGTGAAGCAGAAACTACAGGAAGTGGAAGAAGCCCTAGAAGAGGAAGTCAAAGGAAGACTGGAGGCTGAAAATGAAAATGGGAAAATAAAGGAGGACTTGTTACAATTATTCAAAGCATTTGAAGAGGAGGAAAGGGAGCGGGCAGAGGACGACACCAAAACCGTGAAGCAGAAACTGCGGGAAGTGCAGCGTGTGCTCCAAGAAGAAATTAAAGAAAAGCTGATGGCCAAAAAAGACTCAGAAGATCTAAAAAATGAATTATTGGCCACAAAACAAAAACTAGAGGAGGAAAAAATAGAAGTTTTTATAAATACAAACATGCCCGAGACTGAAATGACAGCAAAAGACTGTAAAACAGCTCTCAAACAGCTGAAACTAGAACACAAAGCAGCCAAGAAGAATTTGAAAGTGAAAGCAAAAGAGGCCAAAAAGAAACTGAAAGGAAAAGTGAAAGAGGCCGAGCAGCAGCTGCTGAACACAATGAAAGAGCTGAAGAAGCAGAAGAAATCCACTAAGACATGAAGTCCACTTCCTCTCCTCCTCCTCCTGTTCCTCTCTCTCCCTCATCCTCCCTTCCCTCTCAGTCATCCTCTTCCTCTGTCTCCTCCTTCCCCCGTCTCCTCATCCTCCCCCCTCTCCTCATCCTTCCCTTCTGTCTCCTACCCCCCCCCCCCTCCTCCCACCACGCCTTTCTCTTTACACACCCCTAACCTTCCATTTTTCCTCTCCTCCTTTCCCTCTATTCTTTCCCATCTCCTTTTTGACTTGTTTCAAGTTATATTTCCTCCCATTTTTTAGTTATTAAGTTTCCTTTTTTAGTGATTGAGTTTCCTAAATGTTAGTTGTTAAGTTTCCTTTTTTAGTGATTGAGTTTCCTAAATGTTAGTTGTTAAGTTTCCTTTTTTTTAGTGATTGAGTTTCCTAAATTGTAGTTGTTATGTTTCCTTTTTTAGTGATTGAGTTTCCTAAATTTTAGTTGTTAAGTTTCTTTTTTTTTTAGTGATTGAGTTTCCTAAATTTTAGTTGTTAAGTTTCCTTTTTTAGTGATTGAGTTTCCTAAATGTTAGTTGTTAAGTTTCCTTTTTTTTAGTGATTGAGTTTCCTAAATGTTAGTTGTTAAGTTTCCTTTTTTTTAGTGATTGAGTTTCCTAAATGTTAGTTCTTATTTTTAGTTAAGTTTCCTTTTTTAGTGATTGAGTTTCCTAAATTTTAGTTGTTAAGTTTCTTATTTTTTAGTTGTTAAGTTTCCTTTTTTAGTTGTTAAGTGTGATTGAACTGTGTTGTGTTTTGATGTCTTCATATAATAAATGAATACAAAGTAAACAAAAGAGGTTTCTGTCAGTATGTACAACAGGACGAGAGGAAGCACTAACTCATGTTTTTGTGTGTATGTCCTCATGGCTCCATTAATGAAGTACAACTCATTTTATTCACAGTTGTGTATCACAGAAGTTACTATGAAGTGTCCCCACAAAAACTTTTGAAATTGCATTTTTTCACACAAACATCATTTAATTCTTCTGCTTCATTTTCAAACACATTCATCATAAACCACCTCAGATAGTAAAGAGACTCGGGACCGGATCCATCCTGATGTATCACAGACTCTGTAATGGATCTGCAAACTGGGTCCGGATCGGAGTCCATTCGCACAGCGGGATGAATCCAGAATGGATCAGATTTATGAATCAGGATCGCTCCTTGTACTTTGCTGCACAGCTGGTTATAAGCTAACGTTATGGCAGCTAACGTTAGGCTCGAGTGTCCTAAAAACCCGCTTTCTCTCCGATACAGTTTGATTAAATCATCACTTTGTGTTACACGACAGGTCAGTTGGAAAAACAACAGATTTGTGTTCACTCAAAGTTTTTGTTTTATAAAGAAATCTTTATTTCACATCATTTCATTCAGGAGTAAGAATAAAACTCCCCACTCCACAGAGTAGGTCCGGGGACAATTTCACTGCAGCCAATCAAAGCATACGAGGTGAATAAACCCCTTCAATGATCTTTAACTCTAATTAGCATCACACTAAATCTCCAAAAACAATTCTCCACGGCAAGAGCAGCTAGAGGCTCACAGGTGTGCTGCAGGGAGACAAATTTACACTATTAAAGGTTTTATTAAAAAGACATTTAAAAACAATTGTAAACAGTTTTACTGATACACACTAAAATACCTGGTACCTCGATCTGCCCCTCTATTGACTACCAGCTTCCTCTACTACTGCCTCTACACAGATCTGAAATTAGGTCATCTATAAATACACAATTTCACAAAAACTTCTGTAAGAAATAAAACTTGAAACCTTCAGATATTCATGCCCAGGATTATGCCGCTCACATGGAGTGAGGTGTGCACCCGCCTCACTCCAATGGCCTGATCCCACTCGTAAAACTGTTTCTACGTGCAGTTGATTGTATATTTACCCCTGGAAGCACTAATTAAAGGCACAACCCCCCCTTTTTCCTTCAGTACCAACTGCCACATTCGTATGAGTTTATTCTCCAAGTGTCGCAGGTCAGTGATGATGGATCTTCTTCACCGCTAACAGCAGCAGAAACACCAGGGCTCACTGACAGAGAGGTCAGGATGTCCTCAGCAGCTCACCTCAGTATCACTGACACTGCTCAGCAGAGCTTCACTCACTTGTATTGAACTCCTTTTCCAAAGTTTTCCAGCCTCCTCCAGAGTAACACCTGGAAGCTTCTCACCGGCTCACTGACAGCTGAGTTACTGACAGCAGCACTGACTACACACAACATTTAAAGGAGCTTGTTGCAGTGTGATGTTCACTGAACAATGACTTCATAAAGGAAGTGGTCATAAACTGTGGCAAAAGCTTCATCTTAAACATTTGAACTTCAGCAACAGTTGAAGACATTCAGACATCAGTTTTAGGCAATTAAGCTCAAAATCATTATTTACACGAACCAAACTAAGGAAACCAGTCAGACTGTCTTAAATTCAAGTTTGGAGTTATGAAACATCCTCATAACTCCAAACACAAAAAGAGTGCAAATGTGCGGGAACCACTGAGAACTGTGTTTGACTCACCGAGTAAGCTTCTGTTTGCATCTCATAAAAGAAAGAGGTAACTATTACAACACTCCAGAATAACATGGAGCTGGGATAGGCTCCATCCTATCAGCGGATGGATGGATGGATGGATGGATGGATGGATGGATGGATGGATGGATGGATGGATGAAAAAGTAATGCATCCTAAAAGAAAATAATATTCAACTTCAGCCCTCAGCATTAACAATGGTTAGGCTCAGGTGACAGTGGAGTATTATGAGTGGGGCCCCTTCAAGGCTTGTCCAGCCCTGCTCTAGCTGCAGCATTTTGGATCAGCTGAAGGCTTTTCAGGGAGCTTTTAGGACAGCCTGATAATAACGAATTACAATAGTCCAGCATAGAAGTAATAAATGCATGAATTAGTTTTTCAGCATCACTCTGAGAAAGGATGTTTCTAATTTTGAAAATATTGCTCAAATGCAAAAAAGCGGTCCTACATATTTGTTTAATATGTGCATTGAAGGACAAAAATGACTCAAGATTTCTCACAGTGTCACTGGAGGCCAAAGTAATGCCATCCAGATCAATCAATCAATCAGTTTTATTAAGTCTAAAATGACCCCTTTCAGGGTATGAGAGTACAGTTAACAAATGTTTTAACCTTTAACCTCTCTTCTTCCTCTCTCCTCCTCCTTCTTCCATCTTTCTCCATCTCTGAGTGAACTTCTCTCTCTCTTTTCTCTCCCTGGAAACACAGCAGCTGTTCTTTAAGCTAGCAGACACACTGTGTGACAAACTGCACACAAACAGTTTTTGTGTTTGCTGATATTTGAAATTACCTGCAACACGTTACTTGGATCAATGTCACCAAAAAGTGCGTTTGGGACTTCGTAAATCGCCCCCAAAAAAGTTTCAATTTCCCAACTAATTTCATATCCATTGCATCAAGTTGACCTTTGGCTGTTGTAAATAAATGTTGGTCAAGCTCCCACACTTTGTATGAATTTACTGCAAGCAGGTAAAGAATGGACACATTGTAAAATATGTCCACCCTGTCATGGACAAAGTCAAATGAAAATAAATACATTTTCATAACAATGTGATTACAGTGGCTTTCAAAAGTATTCATTCCCCTTGAACTTTTTCATATTTTGTCACATTACAACCTCAATCATAAATATTTTTCACTGGAATTTAATGTGAAAGACCAACACAAAGTGGTATACAATTGTGAACCACCTTTTGCTGCAATTACAGCTGCAAGTCTTTTAGGGTATGTCTCCACCAGCTTTGCACATCTAGTGACTGACATTTTTGCCCAGTCACAATTAAGATATATAATAGGATCTAAGGTGGCAAAAGGAAGTGTATGACAAATTGCTTCTCTGGGAGTCCCTTCCTAAGTTCTTCATTGTATTGTACACAAACTCTCTGCATTTTTGTGTTAAGTTGTGTGACTTTTTGCTTGTGTCCAGTTGCCATTTGACTAACATAATCTTGCAGAGGGCAGCACGGTGGCGTGGCGGTTAGCACTGCTGCCTCACCGTTAGAATGACATCTAGAAGGTCCGGGTTTGATTCCACTTTGGCCCTGACCTCTCTCTCTCTCTCTGTGTGGAGTTTGCATGCTCTCCCTGTGTCTGCATGGGTTTCCTCCCACAGTCCAAAGACATGCAGTTACTGGGGTTCGGTTAATTAGTCACTTTAAATTGGCCAAAGGTGTGAATGGTTGTCTGTCTCTCTGTGTTAGCCCTGCAGCAGGCTGGCGACCTGTACAGGGTGTACCCTGCTTCTCACCCTATGTCAGCTGGGATAGGCTCCATCCCCCCCCCACCCCCCCGCAAACAGGATAAGTGGAAGAGAATGGATGGATGGAAGGAATCTTGTAGCAACAAGGATGTTACTTAAAAGAAAAAAGAATCTCAGTTGTACTGATGCATTTCTCCCACAGCAAGTTAAGGCAGCAGGATACTCCTCTCTCTCTCTCTCTTTTTTTTTTTTTCATTTTGCCCCCTTCTCTGTCTCACTGAGCTCAGGGAGACCCTTCTTCTTTCCAGTGTTTCTGTCTTTATCTCGTCCTCTGTCTGGAGCAGCATCATGGTGTTCCCAATATTGCCGTACTGTCTCTGCTCCACCTGGACTCATTGCTTTAAAAAGACAACACAACACTCACCAATGATTGACCCTTTTTAGCAGTATGAGCCTAATTTGAGAAAAAAAAGTTCAAAGAACTCTTAAATTATCAGCATCTCATCAAAATATGTAAAAGAAATTAAAGAAAATCCCAACTATACAATACAAAGTCCACCCTGTCATGTGGGGTTTGGCGACAGGGTGGACAATGACAGGGTGGACATTTTTGGATGAATTTAGTATCTAAGAAGCACACGGTGGACCATCAGCTACCAAAGTTATTGGTTATTGAAGGAGACCACATGCTGTTTTCAAAATATATTTAAACTTTCTGAAAACTTTTTCTATTAATCAGCTTTTCCTCTGACAGGGAGGACATGTTAAGGTTGACCACACCTAACTACCAACATAATTACATGAAAATAAGGAAATATAAGTGTAGCTGCTCACTGTAGCTGCCGCAGTTGTTTCAACCTCCTTGAAGAAAGACAGATTCAGGGTGTTGATGTTACTGATTTCATTAGTTGGTTTCTTAAAGGGGCAATTACTCAATGATGACAGGGTGGACAGTAGTTTTAGGGACGTGCACAAAATGTCAAATAAAATAATAAGAATAGAGACAAAAAAAAAATGAAAAATCAAAATGGTTTGTTTTACCCAAGAATTTGGTAAGAGTAATAAGAACATTTAAAAAGTATTTTCATTTTGTGCCATTTAATACCTTATTACACTGCTTGAAAGGAGCAGACCAGCGTGTGGGACATAGCAAAAACAGACCAAAGAAAAAGGTATAAAATTAGTGAAATTCATTTTAAGAAACTTGTTCTTGTACTGATGTGTGTGTCAGTGTATCCACAGTTATAATAATACCTAAAATTTTCATTATTTTGAAAACATGTTAACAATAATTTATTGATTCTGATGAGGACACCAAAAGGTACTTTATACTGATATTAACCCACTCCCTTTATTTTCACTCTTCTTCTGTAGCTCTAGATAGATGCTGAAGTACCACGACCACAACTTATGGACATCTGCACTCAGTCCGGCCACTGTTAGCCCCGAGTACAGAGCTATAAATGATACAGGAATTATCTGGTTTTGCCTCTTTCATGTCTTTTTATATGATAAAGCCTGGGGATGGATACACCAATATGATTGTCCCCTGCCAGCACACATAGGTGGGCCCCATATGGGATAAGGAAGGGAAAACATTATCTATTAAACACGGACAAATTCAATTTAATATTCTTCAACCTCATATATTATACACCATACAGATTGAGTAAACTATCACTGACAAATGCCAAAGGTGTAAGATGTCTGTTGGGGATGTTCTCCATTTGCTTTGGAGTTTTGCATTCACAATAAATATATCTAAAACAAAAAGGTGGATTCTTAGCAAAGAAAGAAGCAGTAAACTCTGGAGCAGCTCTCGATCACTGTCTTAGTTAAGGCACTGCAGGGAGCTGAGGAACACATTTGGCTGTGTACGGTTCAAATGCAGTGATAGACGAATAAAGATCAGGAGTTATCTTCAGAACAAAGTTCACCTCATCCGGTTGGCTTTGGTCTCATCGCTGCCATCGACAGACTGATAAGTGTTGTTCACGTCAGCAATCTGAAACAGAGAGACAAGTGATTCAGGCGTGGCTGATTTGACTTCTCCCCGAGGCCCACCGGAGCATCCCGGACGAACAGCGAGGGCCCATGAACCCGACACTCTTCACAGACTGAAGGACAAACCAAACAGTGGATACAGGCTGAATCTGGATCACAGCTTCCCCCTCTGCAGTTGCACAAGCACAGTCTCATAAGTAGGAAACTAAAACGTCTCTGCTGTACACTGCGCAGCAGTGTGAGTGTTAAAAAGAGAATAATCAATGAAAATGAAAACATCCACATGAAGCTGATTTGAAGGTAAAATGAAAAGTTTTTAATCCTGTTTTTAAGGATCTCTGTCAGAGACGAGACAGATGACCCAGGTGATGATCTTCTGCTGGCTGCTCCTCATCACATGAATGTTTTCAATGCCAATGAACTGCAGCTTGATGTTGGTGTAGTGGTCCTCGTTCTCATAGCCTTTACCCGCTGCTCGATTTGCCATCGCGTTCAGCTGTGTGCGCACGCAAACACACGTTATTCACAACCCCTCTTCATGTCACTGTACATGCATGTGTGTCTGTGTGTTACCTTGGGCCTGGTATCCACCACATAGATGTAGTCACTGCCAGGGTTGGACTTCATCACCACCTGTAGCATTATCTCATCCTCCTGACAGCGGCCGCTGAAGCCTGACAGCGGCTGACTGCACCGGCACACGGCTGCCTACAGGGCGATAACCAGTGATGGTATAGTTACCTTGAAAAAGTAGTCCGACTACTGATTACTGATTACTCCTTTAAAAAGTAACTTAGTTACTTTACTGATTACTTAATTTTAGAAGTAACTAAGTTAGATTACAAGTTACTTTATTAGTTACTTTCAACAGCTGCCGGTCTTGTGCAAAAAGTGATCGTCTGTCCAAAAGTGATTCAGATGTTTCTGTGTGTTTTTATGTGTAATGTCTTTGCTTATATTGGTAAATAGAGTGCAGTCAGCATGATTTATGAAGGGCTTATATATAAAATGCATAAATAACCTGTTTTTCAACAATCTTTAGGAGCTTTTTGGCCACTTCAAATATCTTTATAGAACTGTGATGTTATATTTGTTGTGATTTCTGCAGCCTTTTGAACCAGATTTCTGTTTAAAAATACATTTTTAATGTCAATGACAGTTTTTACCTTAAAAAAAACAAATATATAAAAGTCACTTTGCCAAAAACTGAGTGCAGCTTCTACCTTGTGATAGAAATGCTGTTTCTCACTCAAAATGACCTGATATCATTCATGAGAGATATGTTTGATATATGATTCACAGATTATAGGTCAACAAGTCATTTACAGCCGTTTAAATACAGGGAATGATTTTTTGGAAACTACCGAAAATTGCTGTTTGGCAGACGATAACTTTTTGGCACAATACCAGCCTCTACTACATACTGTAATAGAGGGCTTTTCAACTTTTTCAGCCCCCCACTTACTGTTTTGTACCGAACTCCAGCTTTTGTTGTTTGGGTGCTGGGGGCCTCCTGCATTAGCCGCAGCTCTGCTTCGCTCCACCTGTTGCGACTCGCTCTGTAAGTGTGACTCCAGATGTTTCCGCATATTTGACGTAGTGTTTTTGAAGCTAGACAGCACTTTGTCGCCAGCACAGAGTGCACAACTAACCTTGATATTGTCATCTTTAGCTGACACAAACTCACAATAGTGCCTGTATTTCAGCCAGAAAACGCACATCTCTCTCCTCTCTCCATTGTTTACATTTGTATTGCTGTGCTGTTATTGTCCTCATGCAGAAAACGGGACTTAATTGTCGCATCTGCCAGACGCCACTCCCCGAAACGCAATAAGAAAGTAAAAATACATCTTTGTACTGAGGAAAATGACAATAATAGTAACGCACAGTGACTTGGATAAGTAACTTTAATCTGATTACTGGACTGCAAATAGTAATGCGTTAGATTACTTGTTACCGAGAAAAAGTAGTCAGATTAGAGTAACGCATTACTAAGTAACGCGTTACTGCCATCACTGGCGATAACACACTCAGAATCACCACCTTCCTTTCTCTGTGTGTGTGTGTGTGTGTGTGTGTGTGTGTGTGTGTGTGTGTGTGTGTGTGTGTGTGTGTGTGTGTGTGTGTGTGTGTGTCTGACCAGCGTGTCCTGGTGGAAGTACGACAAAGCAGGAAATCATCCTCGACTTCTGAACCTCGAGCTGCCGACAACGATGGCGGGCGTGGCCGACTTTGGTCCAAACAGCTCTGAGGGGTAGGTATCACACACACCTGCAGAGGACGCACACAGCAAATACTTTTAGGCTCCAGCTCAAACCAAAGGCAGGCATCATTTTACAGTGAGACATTGGTGCTCACCTTTATTTAGCACAAATGCAGCCAAAGTCCAATCTTTGTGCAGGGTTTGCCAAAAGCTTCCCATCTGAGGTCAATTACTGCTCATTTCTGATTAAATATTTAGTGACTAAACAGCCCTGTGACAGACTGGCAACCTGTCCACAGTGTACCATGCCCCTCATCCTAATTGCAGCTGGGATAGCCTCCAGCCCCCCCTCCCCCCTTATGGATAAGTAGAAGAAAATGGAAGGACAGACTAAGCACTGGAGGAAAACTGGACTGAGCCACCCTGAGCTGGAGGCAATAAGCAGCGTTCTGAGGGAGCTGCTGATCGCAGGCTGAAGGGAAACTTATCTAATCTATGACCTTGTAAACATCCTGAGTACAAAGACTACTCACTGCACTTATCAAGAGAAATATGAACAGCTTCAGCTCATAGTACAGGAGCAGAGCCCAATGCTGTGCTAACTAAGGAAACAAAAAAAAAAAAAAAAAAAAAAAAAAAAAAAAAAAAAAAATCAACTTGAGAACACATGAACTACAAAACAAGCAGATATGGAAACACACTGCAGAGAGCACAGATAAATGTTTACACTGGACACTAAAAGTGATGAACCTGGCCCGGGGCGACCAGAGTCAGAGGCCACAGCCCTAATAATACAAACAGGCGAGTTATAGAAACATCCTCCCCCTACAGCTGTTATGAAGGTGAAAGTTATCTACAGAGACCAAAACAGTTTCTGCATCTGGCTGTAAACACATGTTTCTGCTGGGAAGTTTTAACATGGGGGGTCTATGGGACTGACTCACTGCTGGCGCCCTGCTGGACTGCAGAGGAACTGCAGCTTTTGTCTCCTTTGTCTCCCCAATAGAAACATTCCTGCTGTCAGCTGAGCAACATGTCTGAATCTGATGATGGTTTGAGTGGCAGAGCGTGGAGCTCTCAGAGCATCGTACCATCAAAAGTCTAGCAGTAACTTTAATTTCAAAGTGTTTAAATTTACTCATCTGTTAATTAACAGTGTCCTTTTCCTTACATACTTGACCCTTGTTCCTACATAAATGTCGCATGACCACGACTGACCCTGTATTCGCTGTTGGCTGCCGTAGCAACCCACAGGTTGTTAGGAACTCCCATCCTCTTGTAGTCGGCGACGAGGTCTACGAAGCTCCACGACTCCTCTCTCTCCTCTTTGTTCACGTTGGGGTTAAAGGACAGGCAGTAGAGCTCGCTGTACTTCTCTAAGAGGACAGGACTCACTGTAACACTCACTATTTTATGTGTCCTGTCACAGCAGTTCATACACACAAAAAACATGCACACACCTGGTCGTGACAGCCTGGCCAGTGAGGTGTGGACGTCCAAGCAGTCCCGCTCCTATGGAATGAGGATCTGGAAGATCCTGAAGTCCTTACAGCGAAGGATCAGCTGACCTCCTGAGGGGGTGGTGGGTGGCCTCTCCACGCTGCTCACCATGCTGTGCAACACCTGTAACACAGTCATTTCCTGTAGACCTGCTTCATTCTCATTTCTGCTGAGTTTACACACAAAGTAATTCTAGGAGCCAGGAGGGCATTAAAAACAGATAAAGATTAAATAGACGTGGGAGTTATTTCTCCAAAAAGCCAAAAAAATATTTCCTTCATGTTTTTTTTTTTTTTTTTTTTTTTTTTTTTACAGGTTTCTGTGCACCTGCTTCATTTCAGCTCAGTGAGTCTCTGCTGCATTTTGTCATTTCAGTCAGGACGACTATAGTCAAAAGAAGCTTGTTATTTTCATATCTGGTGGCATGACTGTTCTGGGACCCACTTTCTCTTCTGTGTGCATACGTGGAAATTTTAGAGGTTTGAAGAGCAGAAGTAAAAGCCCAGCACACAGAGCGGCTCAGTGATAACAGATAAAACAGATTAATCATAAGCAGAGGATTGGGGATGGAGGTGGGCTGCAGAAGAGCAGAAACTGAGCAGATCGATGTGGCTTAACTAGTGTGCCCTGTATGACATTTCCCACCAGGATGTGTGGAAGGATGTCAGCTAACGCGATGATTGGGGCCGAGCTCGGCTTTGTTGCAACTACAGCTGTGCCCGGTTTCTGCTCCCCTGCTAATCTGCTGCATGATAAATGAGTGAGCGAAGCTCTCAGCAGCTTTTACCGTCAAATGTTTCTCTGTGGCTCACATTTCTGTCAAAACATGCCTTCATAGTTTCTCTCACTTTCAGATCTGTGAGTATCTCTGCAGCCTAACACACACACACACACACACACACACACACACACACACACACACACACACACACACACACACACACACACACACACACACACAACACACACACACACACACACACACACACCTGAGTAAATCCACTCAGTACAGCCAGAGTACCAGCTTCACATTTTATTTGTGACTGCTTATTTATCTTATACGGTGTGATGCTGAAGCCTCTGAGCACATACCCTGTCTGAAAGCAGCCTGCAGCCTCCAGGGCTGAACAGCTGCAGTTCCTCTGGCGCCCTGCTGGACTGCAACAGTGAGTCCATCCCCACAGACTCCCATGTTAAAACTTTTCAGCAGAAATAAACATGATAAACTGCTTTTGTCTCTGGATAATTTCCCCCTTCATAACAGAGTGTGTGTGTGTGTGTGTTGGGGGTTGCATTAGTTTGCATTATAAGAGGTGTGGCCTCCTGACTGACAAATGGATGGTGACACAGGTGGCTGTAGCTGCTAGCTGTCTGCTAGGCTTCACCTCAGCTAACTGAAGTCCCTGAACTGGACCTCTGGACCCAGTTTGTGCCGCTGGAGCCTTTTGGAGCATTTTTCATGCAGTTATCTGACCAATAATATGGCTGCTGTGCGCTTCATTGGACTAACAGATGGCTCAAGGCAGCAGAGCTCCAGTTTGCTGAGTGAAATTCCAGGATGTTAATTGGACGCTACCAAGTGCTGATTAGCAGGTACCTGTTCAATCCTGGTACAGTCTAACCATCAAGCTAGTATTACTTGATAACTTAGCACACCCCTCTTATCCAAATATGGCCACAACACTTAAAAATAGGCCTGTTTGTAAAGGCAGTCACATCCATCTGTAATGGTCTCCTGTAAATCCTCACTGCTTCAAGGTGGCACATTTAAAGAGTAAAATGTTAGCTGATAGAGATTCGAGTTTATCCAGCATTTCACTGGAGCTGGGAAAGGATGGAAGAAAGGAAGCAGGGCTTCACTTTAGAAGCTAATCTGAGACCTTGAGCAGATAACGTGGTCATGGATGAAGGGAGGCAGTTATTTCTGATGTTCTGGTTCGATTTGCTGGTCTGTTCACTCGCTGGAATGTATGTGGGTATGTCCAATATTTGTTTTCTTATTGAACAACATGCGGTGTTTACATGGTTTTTATTGGCTGTAATGTATTTAATTGTGGAAACAGATTGTTTAGCTTACGATGTCCAAGACAAATTTCCCCGTGGGAACAATAAAGTATACATCTAATCTAATCTAATTAATGCTGTTCCAGGTTACCCATGTCTCCTTGCGTGTCTCAGGGTTGTTCTCCACAAAGATGGTGTGCGTGGCAGAGAGGTACAGGGTCCCAACGCTGGCTTTTCTCTGACCTGTCGACCGGTCCAGGAGATGCACATTTTCCACCTGAACACAGGCACAAAATCAGCGATGAAAGATGCAAACTGAAAGGAGAATCCTCTGGCATGATTCAACTGTTTAAACTCTAATCCGGAGTTTTTCTAAGCATTTTTGGTACTCACTAAAAAGGTGGGGTTTTATTTACTCAAGCCTGAACTACAATAGTTTAGAAAAAGGCCAAAACTGGGAAAATGCACAGACTCACTCCCTGGCTGTAGGCTAAAGGCCCGCTTTCAGCCAGGATTTCACCTTGAAATCTCCAAAGTGCGTCTGAAACTCTGACAGAGTGTAAATCTGGTTCTGCAGACAGAAAAAAAAAAAAGCAGTGTTGGCATTCCTATAGTTATTATAAGTATTTGTTACCGCAATTTCAGGTTCGTGCGGACAGTGTAGCCTGTTAACTCTTTCAAATCCTTCATAAACAGGTGATGATGCGTTTTAAAGGAGAAGCCTTATGACGAGGAAGATGGAGGTCAGCAGCACAGTGCTGATTCATGTTTGTGCAGATACGTTCGTGCGGTATTATTACTATTATTATTATTACTACTATTATTATTAGAGCATCCTCACAGCCACACGCGGCAGGTGTGTTTACTGCCAACATCAGGGACTCCGCGGCTGCGTCCATTGTCGGACACGCGAAGCTAACGCTGCCGATGCTCCGTTAAATGCGTGTTTGTCGAGCACCGCCGGGACGTCGCTGCCTCACGTTGCTGCTCATATCATTATTTTATTATTATTAATTCTTTTACCTTGGGTGTCCGGATGTGCTCCATCACTGCCCGCCGAGGAGGTGGAGATGGAGACAGAGTGGCCCGACGCTTTTCTTTATGTTGGTCTGCGGTTAAATTCCCTAATTCATAACGACAGATGAGCTGTATTCTCCGCTGCGGCTGCTCCAGAGCTGCCCTGAACCCTTTCCCATAACTTCCGTCCCTCCGTATCCCGGTTCTCTTCACATAAACGGGGAGAACCAAAAAGAAAATTAAAAACCGTCAGTGTCACCGACGACCTGCAGTAATCCAACCCGAGAACCCTCCGCTCATTTCTGCCACTGACGGAGCCCTTTATATTGGTTGCGTGACTGCGTCATGTCGGCGGTGTGCAGACATGACATCCGGTTAAGCGTTCAAAATAAAAACTAGCAGTTTTATTTTGAGGTTTAAGAGCAGTGACGGTGCTGTCTGAAATCAAGCATACTGTAACAGTCGTAATTGTGATGTCTCTTTACGACAGTCTGGTCTTTTTGTGTTGATGATGTCACCAGTGTGCGCCCACCGCTCCTCAGTAGCGAGCGCGGGAGATGTTCTTGCAGACGGACATTTTGGCTTGAGGCGGACCTTTCCCTTTCCTTTCCTTTATTTTTGTGCCGTCATAGGTTGTATGAACACTGCTCGTTTTCATGTGTGTTTATGTAGCAGCCGTTCAACTGGGCTTCATAAGGTTGTGAAGATTATGTTATTAAAAGGGCAACACTGAAATTCCCAATGCCAGTGTGATTGTGCGTTTTTTTGCTGCCAGATAAGCACGCCCGCCGCCTCCTCTTCACCACCGAACACAACCCAGACGTTACAGTACTGTTTGTAAATGTTTATTCATAAAAATGCTACCAGCTTTTTAAAATGTGGTTATGTATTTATTTAGTTATCTGGACGGTAATAAAGAATCTGTGAGTTATTTTGAAAACCAAAAGTGCTCTTATTTTTTTGAACTTGATGCCCGTGCTCCAAACAGCAAGGCGCGTGCGCAAACTTTACCGCGTCATTCAGAGTTTGTTTTAACCGTAATAGTTATATTGTCTTTCTTCCCTCACGTAAACGATGTGTGACTTACTTACACTGCATGAAAAGTGGGGTTTTCGACAGTTTCTGGCATGTAATATTGACGAGCGCCTTGAGTTTTAGGGCTCTCAGCAGGAGGCTTTGGTCAGAACAGTAAACTGTAGGGAAACTGCCGTGAACTCTCTGTGTCAGTGCTCCCTCAGCTCCCCCCTCTCCTCAGGTCTAGGGCAGGCTTTCATATGTAAAGGAGGTTTCTGTGAGTCATACAAATGCAAATCAACTACTCACCAGGGG
This sequence comes from Amphilophus citrinellus, assembly GCA_013435755.1. Taxonomy (NCBI): domain Eukaryota; kingdom Metazoa; phylum Chordata; class Actinopteri; order Cichliformes; family Cichlidae; genus Amphilophus; species Amphilophus citrinellus. Next base: position 10,565,900 of record CM024197.1, on the reverse strand, counting down.
TCACCAGTACTCACCAGTGGTCTGTCTACCCCTCCCTAGTTGTAACCAACATATTTTTATTTCTACAGCGAAACATTCAAACAAGACTAATCTCACAAGAAATCATTCTATTTTATAAATTAGTATTATCTAGTTGGAAATATATTTTTGGAAGTTTTCAGCTTTTGTCCCTTTTTCCAATAAGGCTGTGAGCTTCTGTTTTGTGAGCCTTTGTCATGGAGTTTTTTGTGAACCCTGAACTTTAGTGACTGAGGGAGATAAACAAAGGCTATAACTTGATTTTGGTTACACCACAAGCATTATTTTCATTGAAAAGCATACTCAGTTTTCAGTCTAATTCACTGTAACAAAAAGTCTGTCACACCATCATCCTCTCCTGTGCAGTGGCTTCCCAGCTAGCATTGAACATTCAGACAACATCCCATGAACGCTGCCATAAACGTTCAGTGAATGTTCACATGCATCAATGACATTAAAGACTACCAAGGCAGATGGAATACGAAAATGTATAAACTTTTATTTTGCTATACATGGATGTACATAAGAGATAACAGCAAAACCTTCATGAGAAAAATGTAAATGTAAAAGGTAAATAAAAAAAAAAAAATAAGGAAAATTTTAATGCAAGTCACCTTCTCAGTTGTCCTGCTTAAACAGACAGTGGATGTGTGAACAACACATCTTCCAGCTCATAGGGGGTCATTTTGACTGTTGGGTTTTCTCTGTATTATTGTAGGGTCTTTACCCACAATACAAAGCGCCTTGAGGCGACTGTTTGTTGTGATTTGCCGCTATATAAATAAAATTGAATTCACTTGAAATGAAATGAATTCTGTGTGGCAGCTTCCTCGCCTGTGATTGGACAATACAGATCACGTGCGGGATCACGCTGAAGGTCTGTAGGACCAATCAGTGCCTTCCTTCTCTTCCGTTCAAACTGAATGGCGGTTTTTGTCTACGCTGCTTTCCCGGTACGACAATGGAGGACGTCGTCTATATTTCAACACCCCAGAAGCTCCCGGTGAAAGCGGGCCTCTCTACCGGCCAGCCTCAACCAGCCCCGCTGCAGACGAGAAGACGCTGCTGGCTGCAGTGAGTGGGTTATCGACTAAGTTACTCAAGTTTGTACCAGCGCGACTGAAAGACAACATGGCATCTATTGTGTAGAGACTCGATGCTCTGGACTCTAACAAAGCCTCACCTACAGAAGGACTCGAGGAAAAGACGGCAGCACGATCCGAAAACTGCGGTAAGACTTGGTCGTTTCTAAAACAAAAATACTGAGAGTGGCAGAATGGTCACAGTAAGCTGACAGACGTATTGTGATTTGGTTTCTTATTTTTATTTCATCTTATAGGAAGCAGTTCGCGGCCTGCACAACTCTGAATCCAATAAAAGCCGGTATGATCCTCTGCAGAGGTAAGAATCAGAAACAAAGCAGTATTCAATGTATAACTCCCTCCGAGTTGAAAAACGGACACAAGGCGTTCTTGATTTTTACTGGCATTTAATTGGACACAGGTGTCACCAACGATGCCAGTAAAAATCAAGAACGCCTTGTGTCCGTTTTTCAACTTGGAGGGAGTTATAGTGAGAACTCATTGGCCGTATTAACTTGAAAGGGTTAACAAAAACACATCTCGGATTATGTCTTCTTGAACCAAGAGTCGAAAGCTTTGTCGCACGCTTCTCCAAATCTCTAACTTAGCGATAAAAAGGAAGACATGTTGCCCTCTACTGAGTGTGACGTGTAACTGAAAATAATCGCTCTAACCCAAACAACAAATTAAACATTGGTTCCACCCTGGAAACACTTGTAGAACTTTTAAATGTGCAATTTTAAACAATACATATTACAATCAGATTTTAATAAACATAAATTATTTTACCTTCCTTGAATTTATTTATGGTAACTTAAATCATGAATTTAACAAACTGTATAACTGCCACTAACGGCAGCCACACTCCCACCAAATCACTGGTGATTTCCAACTAAACCCGAATGCAAGAAAAATAAATGTAAATGATGTCTTAGAACTAACATAAGTTACTGTTTTGCACTATTCAGCTTCAAGTAGAGTAACTGTTTTGTGAATAGGCCTCTCAAGGTATACTGGCTTGTTAACTCTTTTTCCTTGGTCATCCAGTGCTGAATCACTCATTAACAGCTCGAGTTTCCTAATGACTCCATCTTCACTAGGGTACACTTTAGTGACCTTAGCCAGCTTCCACTCATTTCTGGGTAGACTATTGTCCATCAGAATCACAATGTCATTGATCTTGGCATTTCTCTGTGTCTTGTACCATTTGTTTCTCTGCTGAAGATTCAGCAAGTATTCCCTTTTCCATCTGGTCCAAAATTCATTGGCCAGGTATTGCACCTTGCGCCATCTTTTGCGAAGATAAAGGTCTTCTTTCACAAACTCACCAGGTGGTGGCAAGACCACTGAAGACTTCATGGTCAGGATGTGATTCGGTGTAAGAGGCTGTGGAGAACTGGGATCGCTGAGCAGGTGAGTTGTTAGGGGTCTACTATTTATGATCGCCATAACTTCATAAAAGTATGTACGCAAGGATGAAGTGTCAAGTCTTTTGGACGAATGATCCAGGATGGACGTCAGCACGCTCCTTATCGTCCTGATCTGCCTTTCCCAGGCTCCACCCATATGGCTGGCAGACGCTGGGTTCATGACAAATTCACAACCTAGTTGTTTTAGGCCTTCTTGGTCCATTTTCTTTACAGATTCCAAGAACTCTCGTCTTGCTCCAGCAAAGTTGGTTCCCTGATCTGATCGAAGCTGCCGAACATTTCCACGAATGGCAATCAGTGTTCGCAGAGCATTAATAAAGGCATCACTTGTCATGTCATCAAGTAGCTCTATATGCACAGCACGAGAGCACAGGCAAGTAAAGAGTAGGCCATAGCGTTTATGTTCCTTTCTTCCCTCCTTAATGTAAAATGGGCCGAAGCAGTCCATTCCACAATAGGCAAAGGGAGGCGCTGTTTCAACTCTTTCACGTGGTAAATCTGCCATTTTTTGAGCTTCAGCATTTCTTCTGAACTTTCTACATTTGACACATTTGTGAATGTAAGAAGACACTGCATGACTACAGCCTACTATCCAAATGCCGTTTGATCGCAACTCATTCAAGGTCATCCCACGTCCCTGGTGATGAACTCTTTGATGGAAGTGTCCAATCAATAATTGTGATATGTGGGTTTTGCTTGGCAAGATCGCTGGATGTTTAATGTGTGCATGTAAATCAGAACGCTCCAGCCGACCTCCTACTCTGAGCACACCCATTTCATCCAAGAAAGGATTCAGTTTGCGCAGCCTATTTGTGCTGTCCCTTGTTATCTGCTTCTTGGATTTTAGATCTTTGATTTCTTCAGAAAACACTTCCTTTTGGACGGTAGATATGATGAAAAGCTCCGCCTCTTTTCATTCCTCAAGACTGGTGACTTTGTTGGTTCTAGACACCAAACCCTTGACCTCTTTGACACATCGCATGAGTCGTGCAATGGCTTTAACTAGTCTTGTCCAGCTTGAGAACCTTGAGAAATGATTAAGCAGCGAATCTTCTGTCGCCAATGTCTTATGGACGAAGGTGCTGCGAAGTTCTGGATCTTCAGCTCCCAACTCTCCCACCTTAAGCGTTTCGGCAGTTCATTGGGAACAGCACGGGCACTGGCACGCGAACCGGTTCCTCGGCGGTGGGAAAGTAGCAGTGAAGTTAACCTCACTGCATTCTTCATCCTCTGGGCTTCTTCCAAATCAGTTTACATCCTTTTCAGATTTTGGCTTCATTGCTCATAAAGAGGGCTTTTTGTCAAGGAGGTGGTCTGTCATCAGATCATTTGCATGATCTACATCACTTTGCTTATCATGTCGATTGTTTTCATGAGTGGCCGGATGGTTCTTCAGAATGAATGATGGGACAGTCCTTTCTTCTCTCCTTTCATAAAGGATGCTCCCAGTGTATCCTGTGCTAAAGGAAGTGCTGAAGCTCCTTTCTTTAGTTTTTGGTAAACTGGAACAGCTCTTATTATGCAGATACATCTGGGTCACTTGTCTCAGTTAGAAACCTTCCTGAGCAAAATGGATATTTGATATTAATTAAGTGTGTGTGTGTGTGTGTGTGTTTTAATGGTATGTTAGTCTTCAGAGTTGTTAGGAATGCTTTTACTACTCAATGGGGAAATATGGATGCAAAAGTAAATTCACTTCAAAAAGGAAATAGAAAGGACTGCCATATGTGGTAAATTGATCCCAAAAAATCTGTTTTCAAGATCTATTCTCAAATTGTGAAAGTGTTTTTTTAATATACTTTTTTTTCTTTTAATTTTCTCCAGAGCTAAAAATAACAACACACCTACAAGTGAGAACAAGCAATACAGAGAAAACAGTAAGTTACAGAGCCATGATGAAGTGGAACCCTTTCCCAGTTTATTGTGCATGAGAATGATAGTAATGACAGGATTAAACATTTGTTAAAACCATATTTACACGAGCTTTAGAATGAAGTCAGTTTGTGTAACAGTGACATCTAGGGGAGGGAGAGTGTCTGTGAGCTATGTGGATAAGAAATGGAAGGACAGAAAATGCAGTACTGAAGATGGAAATGTCATCAAAGTGAAATTTTAAGTCTTATGACATATATTATTCATTTATCCATCTTCTTATCCTGTTTGGATGGGGGGGGGGGGTTCTATCCCAGCTGACATAGGGCAAGAGGCAGGGTACACCCTGTACAGGTCGTCAGCCTGTCGCAGGGCCAACACAAAGAGACAGACAGCATCCACACCTATGGGCAATTTAGAGTTGCCAGTTAACCTAACCCCAGTAATGCATGTCCTTGGACTGTGGGAGTAAACTGGAGTACCCAGAGGAAACCCATGCAGACACGGGGAGGACATGCAAACTCCACACAGAGCGAGAGAGAGACCTGGGCCAAGGTGGAATCAAACCCAGACCTTCTAGATGTTATTCTTACTGTGAGGCAGCAGTGCTAACCACCACGCCACCGCGGTTATTCTTTAACATGCATAATCTCATCTAAGATCAGCCTTCACTGACGGCCACAGCAGAGTTACTATTAATTTAAACCTCCTTTACTCTTTAACATTTAACTAAAACCAACCAACCGGTATGTTTCTGCTGCTGTTTGTGTAAAGCAATTAGAAGAACAAAACGAACAGGGCAGGTCATATCAGGTAGGAGAAGCAGGATCAACCCCTCAAAGGCTCTTGGTTTTTCTGAGTGTCAGTCTTTTGTTTTATAATTTGTATTTGGAGCACTCTACTCTATGTTGAGTATATAAAGAAACATTTGAATGAATATATGTTTTTACATTAGTACTTCATTTTACACATTTTTTAAAGTAAAATCTGAGGAGCCACTTGGGAGCCGAAAGAGCCAACTCTTCTTTGGGAGCCGAGCCTAAAGAGCCAGCTCTCTGAAAAGAGCTGGAATTTCCATCACTAGTCAGATGCCCGAGCCACCTCAACTGGCTCCTCTCCATGTGGAGGAACAGCAGCTCTACTCTGATCCCCTCCCGAATGGCCGCACTCCTCACCCTATCTCTAAGAGTCACCCTTCGGAGGATGCTCATTTCTGCCGCTTGTATTCCCAGTCTTATTCTTTGGGTCACTACACAAAGCTCCTGACCATAGGTGAGGGTGCGTAGATCAACCAGAAAATGGACAGCTCCGCTTTTACGCTCAGCTCCCTCTTCACTGCGGCAGACCGGTGCTGCACCGGTCTGTCTGTCGATCTCCCGCTCCCTTCTCCCACCACTCGTGAACAAGACCCCGAGATACATCAACTCCTCCACCTGGGGCACTCCACCCTTTTCCCAGCTGAGGACCATGGCCTCAGACTTGGAGGGGCTGATTCTCATGCCAGGCGCTTCACACTGTTCGCAGTCGAATGCCTTCTAAAAGTCCACAAAGCACATGTAGACTGGTTAGGCAAACTCCCACACACGCTCGAATATCCTGGAGAGGATAAAGAGCTGGTCCATGTTGAATTTCTAAAATGAAACTCGTGTGTTCGTTTAATGAAAACTGCAGGAGGCACTCAATTCATTTCCAATTGGATTTATTTTTCCATCGAAAGAATGAAGTCAAAATACAGAGCTGCAGACCAGGCTACGTCTCCCTGACTACTAATACAATTCCCACATCAGTTCATGAAGTCTGATGTCTTCTCTCTCCCTGCGTCCGCCTTTTATCTCCCTTCTTAAAGATGGGGACCACCATCCCAGTCTGCCAATCCAGTGGCACCACCCCAGATCTCCACGTGATGCAGAGGCGGCCGCAGATCTGGTGATATGCGTTACAGACTGATGGAAAGAAATAGCTTCAAATTATTCAGTGAGGATAGAACCATTTCTTTTATTTCACTCCATTCTCTGTAGACACTAGGGGTGCGGGAAATTTTCCATTCTTAGATGCATCTCGATGCGCAACGTGGACGATTCAGAATCGATTCACAAATGACAACAATCGATTGTCTAGACGTTAGCTCTAACTGAGAACGTAATGAGCGCAACTCAGAAGAGCGGAGGTGTTGCACCCGGACAGTCTGTGCTGCGCACATAACAAAGACGCAAGATGGAAGAGCGGCAAATCCAGCCGGCACCTTTTGCACTAAAAGCTAGTGTGTGGAAGCACTTCGGCTTCTACGAAGTCGAAGGGAAAACATCCATTGACAAGAGCTACACCGTATGCAAGTTGTGTCAAACAAAGCTCAAATATTTTGGAAACACGACAAACATGCCATATTGCTTTCATTTGATTTAATATAAATATAAAATAAAATGGGAGTTTTAAAATGGAAATAAAATTGAAGTTAATTCATCATGGATTGCTACTACCAAGTTGCATCGATAATCGTTTTATAATCGAATTGCAGTCCTCTGAATCGTAATCGAATCGAATCGTAGAGTGCTTGGAGATTCCCACCCCTAGTAGACACATAATAGCATATTATAAGATGATGATATGGACTTGGTTTCTGTACAAAAGGCCCAGTTCTGTAGATCCACATCTGGTCAGTACACATCTACCTGTCACAGCCAGGAGCGCAGCAGAGGAGGACCCAATTGCAGACACAGACGGAGGCAAGACTATAGTGGGTTATGCAATTTATTAACACCAACAACACCATAAACCAGGGGATGGCTCTCAAAGATTCCCTTAACACTGAACTCGAACTCTTAAACTGTGGAAAGGGGTGTAACCGCCGAGGGGTCGGTCTAGACGGAGGGAGAGGGAGAGATACGTTAGGGACTGTAGTAAGCATTACATGAATGGACATGGGGGGGTAGCAGAGGAGTAGGCTTACGTGGGGAGCAATATGACCTCCAGGGGAGTCCTGAGGGGAGGCAGCTGGCTGGAGCGCGTGCGGTTTTCTTCAGTAGGGCAGGCAGGCAGGCAGGCTAGGGAACAAGATGACTTCTGCAGAGAAAAATGAACACCACTCCACGGTTACGCACAGAGCACTCAGTACAAAAACTCGAGCACAAAAACATGCGAGAGTCTTCACAAAACTGCTGCTGTTAGAGGATTGACAAAGACATTTTTCCCCAGGCATTCGCAGACACTCTGGCAAGGACAGGAGGCCAGAGCAGATCCTTAAATAGCACCCCGATGAAAGAACTCACTACAGGTGTGCAGAGCCTCCGCACGGCAGCCTCCAGCCCCGCCCAAAGAGGAGGAGAAAACAGCCTGCCAACCCCCTGAAATGAAAAAACAGAAAAACAAAGCCACAGCACACCGATCCATGACACTACCGGCTGTAATGGACAGAAAGGTTTGTTTATACAGGATCTGATATTGAGGAATAATCAGTCACATCTTCTCTCTGGTTTCCTCCCACAGTCCAAAGACATGCAGTTCCTGGGTTTAGGTTAATTGGTCACTCCAAATTGCCGATAGGTGTGAATGTGAGTGTGAATGTGAGTCTGTGTCTCTGTGTTGACCCTGTGACAGGCTGCCGACCTGTCCAGGGTGTACCCTGCCTCTTGCCCTATGTCAGCTGGGATAGGCTCCAGCCCCCTCGCGACCCTGAACAGGATACGCGGAAGAGGATGGATGGATGGATGGATGGATGGATGGATGGATGGATGGATGGATGGAGTTGAAACACAGCACTTAGGGATTAGCCAGTTCATCTGATGTGACAGAGGGAGGCAGGCTGCTCAAAGCTCCCATCTCTGCAACAATGCACATACAGAACAGACAGAACATTAGCTCTGAGACCCAGCAGGTAGAAAGTTGTCTGTCATTTTATCATATCTGTGTGCTTGCACTCAGCAGCCACTTTATTAGGTACACCTTGCTAATACTGGCTTTAGCCTTCAGAACCACGTCAATTCTTTGTGGCATAGATTCAACAACGTGCTGGAAACATTCCTCAAAGATTTTGGTTCACACAATTTCAACATTTAAACAACATTCAGACGGTACAGCCTGAACCTTCAATACAAGCAGGATAGATTCATACTTTCATGTTGTACATGCCAAATTGTGACCCTACCGTCCACTCATCAGACTCATCAGACCAGGCAAAACCTTCCTTTGTTCTTCTGTTGGTGAGCCTGTGTGAACTGTAGCCTCAGTTTTCTGTTCTTAGCTGACAGGAGTGACACCCAGTGTGATCTTCTGATGCTGCAGCTCATCTGCTTCAAGGTTCACCATGTTATGCATTCAGAGATGCTCTTCAGTGTACCTTGATTGTAATGGGTAGTTATTTGAGTTACTGCTGGTTTCCCAGCAGCTCAAAACAGTTAGGCCATTCTCTGATCTGTGGCATCCACAAGGCATTTTCATCCAGACAGCTGGACCCGTCTGTGTAAACCCAGATACTGTGCAGAGAAATCCCAGTACATCAGTCTGTCTGGCACCAGCAACCATGCCATGTTTAAAGTACAAATCACATGTCTTCCACATTCTGATGCTCAGTTTGAAAATGATCATGTCTACATGCCTAAGTGCTCTGAGTTGGTGCCATGTGATTGACTGATTAGAAAACTGCTTTAGCCATCAGTTGAACAGAGTCTCTGACATGATGATTATTTAATCATAATCTGTATACAAGGCTACACAAGATACAGCTTTGTTCTGAGGAGGAATGATGTGAATAGTATATGTATTATTGTATCATATTATCATATTATCATAATGTAGAAGAAATTTTCAGTATAACAACATCTCTAGACATTATAAAGTAAAATATGTACTACAACATTTCACTTATAGTTTTGTGTATGGGGCAATCTGTGCGGTAACTTAAGTTCATATTATTGAAATAATATTTTCATGTGTAACAAATGGACTGATATATGGACTGGAAAAATGTGGATAATCTCTTCATCTGCTGTTCTCAGGGCACCTGTGGAGGTACAGCAAGAATGAAAGCCTGAAATGACTGAAATACATAGAACACATGGAGAACCTGAATTCTCTCAGACTCAGAGAAATCTGCCACAGCAGGGATCTGGTCAGCCTGCTGGTGTGGAAACAGGATAAGGCAGACCAGGTCTACCTGGTGAATGACTGAACTTTCAAAATAAGAGGGAATAACAAAAACAAATAATGACTCACAAAATACTCAAAATACGTGGGTGGCCCACTCAGGTAAACAAAATAATAAAATAATAACTATATTATTTGTAGCAAAATGAAAAAAATCATTATTGGAATTGTATTGACATGATAATTTTTGTTTTAAAAGACTAATCATTAAAGAAAAAAGAAAAAAACGCCTTTAACAAGATGCCATTGCTATGGTTACTAGAATGCCACTCAGTCACTGAAAGTGATGCATGGAGCCAGTTAGGTGTTACTATGTGGTTACTTGGTATTTGTACTATGAACTACAGAAACTAGTGAACTTTTTAGTTTGAATTTTGAAGCATTATAACCATTAGCTTTCCTATTTTTTAATAAAATATTAATAATAATAATATATATTAAACACCAAGATACAAAATGTCATTAAATGTCAGCTTATTTGAATGTTTTCTGTCACAGAGATGAGAGAAAAACAGAGACTGCTGGGTGAGCTCCACTGACTCATACTGCATCAGCAGAGAGAGCGCAGCCCAGGTACAAATTCACTAAATTATCCAAGTAAAACCCAAAGGAAAAAAATAAAACAGCTGTATTTTTCAGCATATGGCTCAAGTCACTTTGGCATTATAAACCAAACAGCCTCCATGTAGACAGTTCTAACAGTGCAACAATATCCAGCTTCCATCTCAGAGGCACAGCAGGAGACAAAGATGACAGGCGTGGATCAAAGAACTCACCACACACCAGGACTGCTGACTGTGAGCGTTGAATATCCTCAACATGTTTCCATTTGTTTGGTGATTTTCAAGATTTAAAAGTAGCTGCACAAACTGAAATAACTTATTTTTATTTTCAAAGAGGCCTGAGGGGACTTTCCCAAAGTCTGACCTGCATCGACCCCCCCCCCTCAGTGTCCTGCTCAGTCATGCTGGTTTCCACGATCGCTGCAGAAGCCTAAACCAAATAATTAAACTGAGCTTGCACTGCAATAACTTACCGGTGACATGGCTCTTAAAGTTTTTCATTGCCAAATTGTATGAATTTGTGTAACTTATAGTTGAAGTATATCAGTAGAATTCAGCTGAAGGGGCACAGTGACCAGACTGGACAGGCCTGGACCCCCGAAGCTCGTTCATAATGCTGATGCTGCAACCTGTGACCCGCACACCACGCAGCCAGGATAATTCCCACTGTAAAGAAAAAAAAACATGAAAAACCACATCCACTGATTACAGCTGATCCATTTCTTAACAATTCTCATGATAAGTCAGTTTTTTTTTTTTTATTGTTATTCCCACTGAGGCGTCTGGTGTAAATATCTCATAAACAGCAGGAGAAAGACTGCAGGTTCGGCATGACCAAAGTCTCAGACATTTCTACAAATAATCTACAGTAACAATACTAAAATGATTCCAAACAGCAGCCCAACTGAACAAATGAATACAACTAGCAATGTCTGAATAAATGCCTCACTGCAATCCTCATGGCAAACCAAAGGTGCCTACCCTCCAAACACATTTTAATAACTAAGTAATCAGGTAGTTCATCCAACCTCAACTCTATTAAAATTTGTGGACTATGCTTAAAAGCTGGGTCTGTGCCAGGAAACCAAACAATTTGAATGAACTCAACCAATTCTGCCAAGAAGAGTAGTCAAATATCCAGTCAGGATATTTGACTGAGTTTATTAACAGGGCAGGTACATATTTTCCCTGCACTGCAACATGCAATTCAATGAAAAAATATAATGCAGTGTTTAAAGTTGTGCTTCATTCTAATGTTTTAGTGTGTGTTCCCTGGTGACACACACATACACACCTGCCCTCTCATATTCCTGGATTTTCCTGTTTCGAATTCTGGAATTTTAATATTCGTGTCTGTGTTTATTTAACATGCAGTCACTACAGACACAAAATATCATTATAGATGGAATAAATGCTTTGAATTGTGGAGCACTTTCAGGATAATAACTCTAAACATGATTCTGAAGTTCTGAAAGCTGTTTCAGAATAATAGCTTTTTGTTTTATTTTATTTATGGAACTTAAAACAAAACAATGACTGTATATTGATAACCAAATAGAAAAGACCAAAAGTACTTTTTTTCTCCCACAATCTTTTAAAAATCACTTAATCTCCTCATAGTAACTAGTTCTGATGATTTCAGGTCCATCTGTTGTTCCAAAACAAAAAGGAGGCAGCTTACCTGCTGTTATTCAAGCAAATGTCTGTGGAGAGGCGCTTATTTGTGTCTCACTGGCACATATTTGCAAATTACTAAAACAACACCCCCATATTTAATCTCTACTGCATCCCTGTTGGCTGGATGAAGGCGCCCTCTTGTGTTATGCATCAGTTTTCAGATTTCAGGTTTTAAACATGCAGCTCAACATGTAAACTGCCCTGAGCTTTCAGCAGCTTCATCAGCATCAGTAAAGAGAGTTTAAATATTGGTCATAATATCAGAGTGTTTCAGTTCTGTTTTAACAGGAATGGATACTCAGCTATTGTGTCTCTAGCTGATTATACTTGATTACACACAACAGAGTATAATCAAGGCTTCATAATGATGAAAATCCAAGAGGGAAAGTGGTTAGGGAGGCTGCCACATGCCTACAGCAACACATAACACAAGAAGGCGCCTTCATCCAGCCAACAGGGAGTCACAAAAACATGAGCAGGAGCAGACTTGATAGAAACAAAACTAATAGTCATTTCCTGCATCCTACTCTGGATGGCATTACTTTGGCCTCCAGTAACACTGTGGAGTCATTTTTGAGCAGGATATGTTCTTCAATGCACATATTAAACAAATATGTAGGACCGCTTTTTTGCATTTGTGCAATATTTCTAAAATTAGAAACATCCTTTCTCAGAGTGATGCTGAACAGCTAATTCATGCATTTATTACTTCTAGGCTGGACTACTGTAATTCATTACTAATAGGCTGTCCTTAAAGCTCCCTGAAAAGCCTTCAGCTGATCCAAAATGCTGCAGCTAGAGTACTGACAGGGACTAGAAAGAGAGCAGATTTCTCCCATATTGGCTTCTCTTCATTGGCTCCCTGTTAAATCCAGAATTTAAAATCCTTCTCCTCACCTACAAGGTCTTGAATAATCAGGCCCCATCTTATCTTCAAGATCTCATAGTACCATATCACCCCAATAGAGTACTCAGACTGCTGGCTTCCTTGTGGTTCCTAGGATATTAAGAGTAGAATGGGAGGCAGAGCCTTCAGCTTTCAGGCCCCTCTTCTGTGGAACCAGCTCCCAGCTTGGATTCAGGAGACAGACACCGTCTCTATTTTTAATATCAGGCTTAAAACTTTCCTTTTTGACCAAGCTTATAGTTAGTGCTGGATCAGGCGACCCTGAACCATCCCTTAATTATGCTGCTATAGGCCTAGGCTGTCTCGAAGTCTGAGGGTGGAGTGCCCTCTCCGGCTCAGGGACGAGTTCTTGCCCCAAGTGGAGGAGTTCAAGTATCTCAGGGTCTTGTTTGCCTCCTGGCCGCCTCTTGGGTGAGGTGTTCCGGGCATGTCCCACCGGGAGGGTAGACCCAGGACACGCTGGGGAGATTATATCTCTCTGCTGGCTTGTGAACGCCTTGGGGTCCCTCCGGATGAGCTGGAGGAGGTGGCTGTGGAGAGGGAAGCCTGGGCTTCTCTGCTTAGGGTCCTGCCCCTGAGACCCGGCCCCGGATAAGCGGAAGAGAATGGATGGATGGATGGATGGATGGATGGATGGATAGGCTTAGGCTGCTGGGGGGTTCCCATGATGCACTGTTTCTTTTTATTCACCTTTTTTACTCTGTTTATACCCCACTCTGTATTTAATCATTAATTATTATTAATCTCTGGCTCTCTTCTACAGCATGTCTTTTGCCCCGTCTCTCCCCTCAGCCCCAACTGGTCGTGACAGATGACTGCCCCTCCCTGAGCCTGGTTCTGCTGGAGGTTTCTTCCTGTTAAAAGGGAGTTTTTCCTTCCGACTGTCGCCAAGTGCTGCTCATAGGGGGTCGTTTTGAATGTTTGGTTTTCTCTCTATTATTATTGGGTCTTTAACTACATTACAAAGCGCCTTGAGGAGACTGCTGTGGTTTGGTGCTATACAAACAAAATTGAATTGAATTAAGTGTCCTTCTAAGTGGCTGCAGGCAAAGATTGCACTAATGTTCAAGACAGCGTAATGGGACTGATACGTTAGTTTCAGTTTCTCTCCTCTATGTTCAGCGTATTTCTCTTGTTCATCAGAAAGTAGACACGTCTGCACACTCAGCTCCTCCTGCTCCCCTGCTGTGTTTTGTTGTCAGCTGCACTGTGCAGACACATGTAGGCTGCAACAAGTGAGAGAAAGGAGCATTGTGTGGTGATATTTCATGGATGTAAATTAAAACGCTGCAAACAGCATTGTGTAGGAAGGTAATTCTCTACTGTGGCAACACCACCAGTCTGTACAAGCAGATGAAAAACCACGCCAAAGAGAACTATAAAGGAAATGGAGAGAGGAGGAGGGAACTCCCTCAGACAGACCCAGAGACATAAAGACAGAGCTCAGTGGAAGACTCCTTTCAGGTAACTTACAGTGCTGTGAACAAGTATTTGCCCCCTTCCTGATTTCTTCTCTCACTCTCTTTGGGCATCCCTGATAATTTTCATAATTTTCCTTTATAAATCATTGGTTGTTCGGATCAGCAATTTCAGTTAAATATATCATATAGCAGATGAACACAGTGATTTTTGAGAAGTGAAATGAAGTTTATAGGATTTACAGAAAGTGTGCAATAATTATTTAAACAAAATTAGGCAGGTGCATAAATTTGGGCACCCTTGTCATTTTATCGATTTGAATATCTTTAGCATTCATAGCAATTATTCGAACACAATTGTTTTGTAAGCTCATTGACCCTCGACCTACATGTGCAGGTTAATCCAATTATGAGAAAGGGCTAAGGTGGCCAGTGTTTCTCCTCTTTGCATCTTCTCTGAAGAGTGGCCCTGACTAAAATCAGGAAAGGGAGAAATGCTTTTTCACAGCACTGACCTCCCAGAGCTCAGACTTCAACATTACTGAGGCAGTGTGAGATCATCCTGACAGAGAATGGAACAAAAGGCAGAAACATCCAGAGAAGAGCTTTGAATGTCCTTCAAGAAGCCTGGAGAACTGTTCCTGAAAAATATTTTTAAAAAATTACAGATTTTAGGCACAGTACTGAACCACCAAATTATATATTTTTTTGCTGTTGAAACTGACAATTTCTCATGAGTAGAGTCCACGCTCTCACTATTCACTATTCACACTTACACTTACTTGTCTACAAAGGTATTTTTTGCCTTTAAAATTACTGTAGGGATTTACCAGAGATATGCAGTATTAATTTATTTTATCTAAAGGTGCAGACACTTCTATTTATTTTTGAGTGCCACATTCAGAGCACTCAACTTATATCTAAAAGAATAACACAATGCTTTGTGGCAGGCAGTTTACTGCATTTTAAAATTATGCAGTCCATAAATGATTTGTAAAATAGGACAGGACATCTATGTAACCCTTTATAAATCATGTTTTTAATGCGCTTATTTATTCATTTATCGTCAGTCTTAAGGAAGCCGGGATGGGCATCAGGAGGTTCCTGCATCTTAAGCCACACTCACACATACGGTGATTAAAAAATACTATAGAGGGATGTTTGTGGTTGGGGTTGAATTTCTGTGTTTGTGGGGCTGGGAGAGCTGTTTCCACTGTCATTACATGTGAAAACCAGAGTGAACACTTATGCTAATGCTAATTCTGTCCTACCTGTAAATACTGCAGTATTTGGCTAGACACTTTTGTGGAACGTGTCTGTTGATGTACTTGTTTGCTTTCAGAATTAAAGCAAAGTATTAAAGGCCAGGCATCTCAACAAGTGTGTGAGGTGTGACTTGAGCTTGACTCTGTGGCCACGGGTGCAGCTGAATCTGCTCCAAGGCGGCCTGCTGGTTTGGGTTTTGAGCTAAACATCGCTGTTATTAGGAACACCTGTTATCAAAACTCTTTTCTCTCAAATTCTTAAACATTTTCTACTTGTCACAGTGCTCTTTAATTTCAACCATAGTCTTAATTATAATCTTTAATATCGACCATAGTTTAAGTGTAGCAGAATGGATTCTAATTGGTTAGCTGCTATGACTGGGCGGTCATGGTATAAAAGGGCGGCGTGTAACACCATATTGTGATCCTGCTCTCGGTGATGCACACGCTTCCGGGTTTTCATTCACGTTTCTCCTGGCTGTAGCAGAGTATGCTGGTGTTAACCTTGTAGCCCTCCCTCCATACGCTTCGGGTACGGTATGACTCCCTCTTGTTGTTGTAATGCGATTTTAATCCTGTAGCTTATTTGCCCTTTTAATTTGTAGGTAGTAGCTGGGGAAGCCCCATACCGCCCAATTTGGTCCCTGCAAGCATTGATTGACTGGTATGTAATTCCGTGGGTTTCTGTTTACATTCAATATTTTCGCCAGTCATTTTAATATTTATTGTGTTATAGGGTGTTTGGGCCTGGGTCGGCGGCGTGTTGCTTTCCACGGCGCCGCCATCGCTTCCCCGGGATAAAGCTACAGTGTGCTACTGTTTTGCCTTTCCCCTTTTTATACAAGTGTTTTATGCCCACTGCCTTGCTTTAATATTGGTGCGATCCCTTCGATGTTGTGCCGGCAGGAAGACAGCGCAGAGAAGAGTTTTAGCACTATTGTTATGCGCGGGCGTGCTTTTACTTTGCTTTATTACACGCCTGCCGGTTTTTAAGGTCAGCGGGTTGTGGGGATTTTATTTGAGAACCGGGGTTTTATTAATGTGCGTGTGTGGTGAGTAATTTCTCACCCACACTGTTTTATTATTTGAAGACTTGTTTTTGTTTTGCTGATTGTTTTTATTAAGGTTGATTAAAATTGTAATTTGTTTTATTTCTTTTATTTAGGAGCTGACGGCTGTCGTGATCATATCTGGGTGCCCCCTGGTGGCGGGATCTATTTTTTTGTGTGCCGTGACTGACTGTCTAAGACTTCGTGTGGCACTTAGGGTTTGTGTGTGCGTGTGCTGGTGACGGGTATTAAGTATTCACGTGTGTGGTGGTGATCTTCAGCCCTTCCTCAAGCACCTCATTCGACACGGGTAAGCCGCAGCTCCCAGTTCATTTTTTTTTTTTTTTTTTTTTTTTTATATTGTTTTATGCAATCGTTGTTTTATTGTTTCTTATAAACAAAATAAATTATTTTGTTTTATATCTTACAACGTCTCTGTCGTAAGTGAAACGAACCTGAGTGTCCTTCTTGTGCTGGTGAATTGGCGTCTGTTGAAGGAATATTTCCCTGGGTGGAATTCCCAGGGTGGCGTTGTCGGTTTCTTTTTGTTTTATAAGCAGATTCGCTGTTAGTGTCCTTTGAATATTTTGAAATACAGATCGATCCACCTTACCATCGCCACATAAGCATCACTTTTTCATGTTTTTTTTTTTTTTTTCAATGAATTGTGCTGACAAGGATAAGCTGAAGAAAATTACTAGATGGATGAAATATGCTTCTACACTTGTTTCTGTCAAGGCCACTGGCCTTAATAGGTGGAAACAATAAAAAAAAACCAACAACAGAATTACAACAAAATAAAAAACAAGAAAAAAACTAAAAAATAAAGAGAAGATGGAGTATGGTTTGTAATGGAAAATTTGTTTTTCATCTCAAATAACCTGTGTGTACCTCTTTGGTATGTAATTGTCTAGGACAAAGACCAAGTGTGTGAAGATGAGAAAACAACTTAACTGTAAGCTGTGTCCAAGGCCATGACGCACTTGTTATCATGCAGGTGCTACATGGTGGTGGGAACCTGAACTCCCCATGGCTAGCAGAAACAGATTGTATCAACACAATAGTATAAAGGAATGGGTGTTATTCTGCACTTGGGTCAATGCTGGTGTGAAGGCTGTTCGTGCTGTATTGATCCCTTTCTTACTTTCAATAAATCATCAGAAAATCAGTTTGGTTTCAGAGCTCAACTTATTTTTTTCCACCACATTGTTCAGCTACATCCAAAGTCTGTGACCCGCACACGAGGGTCACTGGAGCTGGTTTCAATGAGCAAGTTTTCGGCCTTGATGCCACGATGGGCGACGGCTTATGTGTGCTTTTTTAAGGCTGCATCTACCAGCTGCTTCATGATGTTCTGAAACATCAACACAGTTACTGTGTTTACAGTTACTGTTTAATAAAGTTACATATGTAATATAAAACAGCCGGAGGTGTTTTTATTGTTTAACTTGAGTTGAAATGTGAGCACAGGCCCTGGTAATGACACTTTAAACGAGTCACTGACTCTGACAGCCAAGCTGTGAAATCACAACACCATCATACTGCAAATAAACTCCATCTGATAAAGTGACAGAAGTCTGTCCTAAAATCGTATTTCATTAAAACGTGAAGAATCTAGCTGTGAAAATACATTCAGTCTGTTTCCAGTAACATTCAGAAAGTGGATCTTAAGACAAAAATGAGGAATGCAGCTTACTGCACTAAAACCAGGAAAAATGATCCTAACTGTAGAAAATACTTGAAATAAAATCATTTTCATTTGAAAAAGTCTGAGAGGTTTTTAATGCACTGGGAGATTTTTAATTTGTTTAAAAAAAATGACTAAAATCCAGATAAAAGACTCCATAAGAAGCTTCATGCATTGCATGAAAAGCAGCAGCTGACTCACCTGAGTTTCGCTCAGGATGAAGGACGTTTATCGTCTTATACAACATGTTTCTTCTCAACTTGTTTAGTGCAAATATTTGACAAAACACACCACTGTAAATATTCAAAAGCTGAATTTACCTGCTCTGATCTCGCTGCAGAGTGACTGTGTCAGTGAACTGTGTGTTCTGAAGTGCTGCGTGCTGATTCTGATGACCAAGTTACATCAGAACAGGCTGAACAATCCAAAATCAGAGACCAACAATTACTTAAAACTTTTATTAAAATTAATGAAGCAGTCAAAAAATGAATGATGCTCAAACATGCTGAGTTCCCTTTTCAAATTTATCACTGTCAATCTGCCATCACAGCCCTATAAGAACTGAGCACATATAGAAGTACTGTACATACAGTGTACCAACATGAAGAGTTTCCTCACTTTTATCTAATTAACCTTCTGTTGTCCAGTCTGCTAACTGTAAGCAAACATCAGCATTTTTTATGGGAGATATTCCTGTACTTCCTGTCAGCAACGACTGCATATTTACACATCCAGGAATGTTAGCTTTCATTTGGTGCATTGTTTTTGTCCACCTGTGAGTGCATGATCAGTTAGCTCTTCTATCACCTCTGCACTCACAAAAAATCATTCTTTGGATTTACTTAATCCTCTTATGTCAACAGTTTCCACCAACCTCAGTTTCCTGGCCAACTGCCAGTGTTACAATACTTAACAATAGATTTCGTTACCATATTATCAACATTTCAACCTGTTTACAGTGTTTGACTGTTTCTAATGGGACCCAGTTCACTCTGACACACTCACTCAGTTGGCTTCCTCTATCCTGGGGTTACAGGGCTGCTGCTTTGCTGTATTCTTCATGTCAACAAATCCTATCAAAGACCCACTGAACAACAACAGGGCTCAATGTTTAGAAACATAGGCAATACCTGTTAATATGTTGCTGCTTATGGCATTTTCATGTTATTTGTTATCAATACAAAACATATAGAAAGTCCTCAGCCTCACAGTTCAACTGTATAACAACCATCACCTGAAATACCACAAATAAAATACACACACAGTTAACACTTTCTATTCACTCCTAAAACTGATCTGAGGAAACATTTCTCCACATCTGTCATTTATATGTGCCAGTGTCAAAATAAAATGTTAAAACTTTATTCTTAATTTAATAAGCACATGCAAACAAACTTTATACTATAGGAGTGATTAAAAATGATGGAAATGTAATAAAAAATGTGCTTCAAGTCATCTAACATTTGTGCATGATTGTTATGTAATTGTAACTTTCTTGTACAAAGACTGAGTGTGTGGAGATGGGAAAACAACTACCTGTGTGCTGTGTTCAAGGCCATGATGCACTTTATGTGGTTTCTTTCAATAAATCTCAGAGAATCAGTTTGGTTTCAATGCTCAGTTTATTTTTCCAACAACACACACCACTAGCAGTCAAATAATTGATAAAGTTTCACTTTTCCAGAAATGGATTCATGGGTATTATAAACTGTGACATTAATAAGTCAAAGCAAGAAGTTGAATGAGTCACTTAGCAATTTATTTTTCAGCTTTTTGTTTTTTTGAACATAACCCTATAAGAAATCATTTTGGTTGTTATTGTTTTGAGTGTTATTGTGATATTAAAGGAAAGGTGGACAATTTTTGCAGCAATATAATAGTCGTTTTCCAAACAATAACTATAAAAGCAAACTCTGTGAAAGCTACATATTATAACAGTGAACAGTTGTTTTCTAAATTTGAAACTATGAAAAAGTTATTTTTGTATCATTTGTGATTTGAAACTAGTAAATCTGCAGTGATTTTGTTAAAAGCAACTAATGTTCCTTCATAATAAATGCCTGAAACATGCCAGGACATTTTATAGTTAAACACACTTATTTATTTGAACGAATAGTGTTTTGAATCCACCCTAAGTATGAACAGACGTTCATAAACCCTGCTGGCTCAGTGCAGGCGTGGTCACCATCACATGTGAATGAAATGACACCATGAAGCCTGTTATTGTACACCACTCCTCCACCAGAGTCACCCTGTAACACAGACACACACAGTTTTTTTTTTCATTAATATAAATATTTATCTTAAAATGGCAAAATGTGTAATGATGGCAGAATTATATAAAGAGGCATAAACACTCACCAAACATATATCCACTCCAGCTCTTTGACCACAGAATACGTGTCCAGGTCTGTTGTGAGGAGGGCAGGCAACTACAGCAGTCACTGCACACTGGAGAGTATCTGATTCACCACATTCTAAATGATATGATAGAAAAACAAGTACCTTTATTAAAATGTTTTTTTTTCTTTTGGAAACTAGTATTATTTTTAAAATGTAAAAAATGAAAAAAAAAAAACAGTTCATTACTAATTTATGTTGTAACATTTCAACAACTTTAACACATTTTGAAAATAATTTATTCTTCATTTAAGAATTTTTTAAGACATTTTTAATCTTAAGTAAAATTATCTTCCAAATGTCAAACATGTCAAAATACGGTAAGTTGACAGTGATTATACAGTCAGATTTGGCAGAGCAGTATCAGTTTATAGGAATAAATAAATGTTATAAGATGAAATAAAATGCAGTGTAATATAAATATGTATCAATTATAAACCTGTTATCAACTACACAAGCTAAAATACTGACACTGAGAAACAGATAAATATGTTCATTAAATAAGAATCATCTCACGTCTTTCATTGTTAGGGCCCATTGTTGTGGAGGCATAACCTGCAATCTGAACTTCCTGTTTTCTGAAATACAATAAAAAGAATAAAGATGACATTTTTTATGAGTTTTCTTTAAATAAAGGAAACTTTTATACTTTAACCACATTGATGAATTTAAATATCCCACTGAGCTCAAGAATTAATATTTCTGACTCATTAGGTAAAGTCACAACTTACACTGAGAGAGGAAGTAAGCAGACAGGTAAGGTTACAGGTTTAATCTGAGATGGTGCAGAGAGTTTCAATAGCATGATGTCGTGAGCTATGCCTTTGTGAACATAGGGTACTTTAAGGCTGATTTGTGCAGCTTGGGCTTGACCTGTACGTGGATGCAGTCCTAAAAATGCAGTCAAAGTCCTACACATGGGAAATAGTTACTTATTAGAAACAGTACTTATGAGCAATGCTGTTGTTATTTTTAAACTGACATAAAACTAAGTATTAATAATGATTGCTACCTCCAGACTATAAGAACACAATTTTAGACAGAAATATTTTGTTATGCATATGTAAGTCAAATTTTCTCACCATTTAACACCCTTCCAGCAGTGAGCTGCAGTCAGAACCCACTGTTTATGGATCAGTGAGCCGCCACAGAAAGTCTCATTTGTTCCATTACTTTGAACTAGTATCACATGATACTGACGCTCAGTGTTTAGACACTCTTGACCACCAATAATTCTCTTGTGCAAATCCACCACCATACTCACAGTGACACCTGAAACAGAAAGTTAATTTATTTTATTCCTGATTTTTAGCATCTAAGGGCAACATATTCTTTCTCACGGAGCTGTTATGGCTGTAAACAGGAGAAGTACAGATAGAAAGATTTAGCAACACAAAAGACTGAGAGAGAGAAACTGATAAAATTCAATCACACATCATTAAAGTATGTACTAGACACTTGTAGCACACTCTGTTTGGAGTTAATGTAATTGAAATTGCTATACTTTCCTAACTGTACTGACGAGAAGTAATGCAAAATGTGCAACTACAAACATCAGTCATAATACAACCTTATAAAGTGACTTAACACAAAAGTAAATTGGTTTCCAAAAATTCATGACATTGTTTTTTGTTCTCTATGATCTTTTCTGATAGTAGCAAACTGTATAACACAATTTTCTCACACTGTAGTATATACTGTAGTAGACAAATATACATTAATTGATTTCAAAGGGAAGAAGAACAAAAACTTAACCAAACAAAATGAAAACCAAGTGAAACATGGTTTTATTAACACAGATATGTCATAACCTGAGGAAGAGTTCAAATCATGTAAAAATAAATATGGGAAATGAGTACCATAGTTCACTCACCAGCCCACAGGAGGAGAAGAAGGAGCTTCAGATGAGCCATTGCTGTCACTCAATTTGCAGTGAATGCTGTCCTGGAGCACCTCTTTTAAACCTGTTCTCGCTGTGCTATTGGCCACAAAGCCACCAATCACATAGCACAGTTTTATTAACAAACTCCTACTGCATGAGAAGCTCTTCATGCAAATGCTGAACTGATATGCTGACAGCAGGAAATAACGGTACAGTACAAACAAGAGTCATTTTTAAATAAAGTTTTTCTTTTGCATTTGTGTATTCAAAGTACATCAGCTGGACTCTCAACCCAAACTGCTCTGTTTCCCAAATTTCACACATTTCAAAGATGGTTTTCTTTCTCCTTCTGAATAATTATTTTCTATGCAAATATTCCCGTGTTGTTTAGTTGTTGATCAGAAACTACATTTACATAATGGAAAGCTTTATTTTTTCTGTGAAGTTTATTAAATGAATTCATTCAACATGAAATAATTATAAACTAGTGAAACTAGTGAAAATTAAATAATGCAGTCTAATTTGGCCAACTGTGAATGTGAGCATTAATGATTGTTAAGCACGTACCCACCACTGGCTCAGAAGCAGCTGGGATAGGCTACCTCACACCTCCTGGAACTGGAAAAGCTGTTATGAAAATAGATGGAGTTGAAAACACCTTATGTGAGTTTGTATAAATATTAAAAACAGATGTGTGTAAATTTGTGGGGGTTGGGGTGCTTTTTATGAGTCATATGCAGTCTAGTTTCAGGTGACCTATGTTGCACCCAGGAAAACAGACCACTAGTAGTAAATGCACATCAAACTGTAAATTCAAACACCTTAAAATGTGATTTCATCAAATTTGAATAGAATGTGACAGAAGATCTGTTGTAAGCTTCCCTATTGTATGCAGTGAATGGAACCTATTCATTTGTCCCTTTAAATATTGTTTAAAATTGTATTTAGATACAGTGAGATTTTATTTTAGGGAGAGGAGGACCTCATTGCATGTTAAGAACAAACTAGTGTGCATGAATTTTCTGGGGTGGGGGTGGTGGCTGTAATTTCAGATGACATATGTTGGCTCCAAGGAAAACAGGCCAGGAGATTAGTAGTAAACTGTTAATTCAAGCATCCTAAAATTTGATCTGATAAAATTTGCCTGGAGTGTGACAGAAGATACGTTTCAAGCTACCCTACTGTACACAGTGAATGCAGCCTCTTCATTTGTCCTTTAAATATTTTGTAAAATTGCATTTTTATGCAAGGATATTTATATCTTATATTTAGAGAGATAAAACAGAAGAGTTGGACAGTTGTTCCTTTCGTGACGGCACATACATTTTAATGGTTTCCAGATTGTGTTTTTTTTTTTCTGTCATACAGCACGATACAGCACGATTGTAAATGAAGCTGCATATTCTCGGTTTAGCGTAAGTGTGACTTTGCATGTCACCTAAATACAAAATACTGATTTAATCCATTAAAAATCCACTTTATATGTATGCACTGTGTCACTGCAGGTACTAAAAAGGCTTTTTTCCCCCTCTTTACTAAATGATTCATTCTGGTGTGTGCATGTGAGCACCCCATTGTATGTTTATCCTAGTATCTATGCATGTGTGGTTTGGAGAAGGCAAATTTTATTCAGACCTGTTCTGTCACCCTATTTGTCTTTGCATGTCACAAAACTATAATGTATTGAGCTTGGAAATTATCAGAATTGAACTGGATCTGGTCTGAAACTGTGATCCTAATCCACTGTTGATCTGTCCTGCCATGCAAAGGGAATCCAATGCAATGCTGCATGTGATACTTTGGGGCATATCTGGTCCTGCATAGGCCCACTGAGACTGATTTACATCATTTTCAGTGGAAAATATGATGAAATTCAGAAATATGTGAT
The DNA here is from genome assembly GCA_013435755.1 of Amphilophus citrinellus. Lineage (NCBI taxonomy): Eukaryota > Metazoa > Chordata > Actinopteri > Cichliformes > Cichlidae > Amphilophus > Amphilophus citrinellus. Next base: position 10,541,623 of record CM024197.1, on the reverse strand, counting down.
GGCATTAATCACCATCTCTGTCCTTATATCATATATACTGATGAGTGAATGACTGTAACAGTGATCATGTTGAGTACAAAAATACCAAACTAACGTCTAACTGTGATAACATCTCAAACTCAGAGTTGTTAGCTAAACATGCTTCCTGTATTAAGATCCTGGTCTTCAGTTCTGCCTCAACATTTGAATGCTAGGGTCAGAATATGGAATAAACAATGTTTTCTTGGGAAACTTCAGGCCCTTTAATACCAACTGAGCATTGTTTAAATGCCACAGCCTACCTGAGGATTGTTGCTGACTATGCCCATCCCTTTCTGACCACAGTGTACCCATCTTCTGATGGCTGCTTCCAGCAGGATAATGTGTCATATTATATGGAACACATTACACCCAACACTGATCATAATAACCTTTGTTTTATTTTAGTAAAGATGATTTACAGCAAATGTGCCTTTTTGACTCTTCATCCTGACTTGCAGATTGAACAAAGAGATTTCAGGAGAAAACAAACTAAAGAAAGAAGAAAGAAAAGACGAGTCACTTTCTCAGGAGAAGTTCGTCTGGGAGCAAATGTTTGTTCACACTGTAGACAGTGTTGCTTAGTCAGTCACCCAAATGTGCTAAAACATTTACAAATGCTAACAAAAAATGAGAAATGTAATAAAATTTAGTGAAGAAGTTCACAAAATGTTTTGATAATGTCAACTGCCATGTTAGAAAGTAGCCATCAGCATGGCTTACTGGGTTGAGCAGGTGACCCGATGCCATAAGGTTATTGCAGAGGTCTGTGCAACGTGTAAATGTAAAAATTAATTGTGTCCAGCAAATATTATACTGCTGCCAAAACAAACTAATTAAAAGAACAATCAAACCTGCTGCCACATTCAGAACACATATCAGGAAAAAGGTTTTATATACATACAGAGGGGAAAATAAATATTTGATACACTGCCTATTTTGCAAGTTTTCCCACCTACAAAGAATGGAGAGGTCTGTCATTTTTATCATAGGTACACTTCAAATGTGAAAGACAGAACCTTAAAAAAAAAATCCAGAAAATCACATTTTATGATTGTTACACTCCCTGCAACCCACAGACCCTGCTGGTAGGGGGCTGTAACAATGATTTTTAAATAATTAATTTGCATTTTATTGCATGAAATAAGTATTTGGTCACCTACCAACCAGCAAGAATTCTTACAAACCTGTTAATTTTTCTTTAAGAAGCCCTCCTATTCTGCACTAATTACCTGTATTAATTGCACCTGTTTGAACTTGTTACCTGTATAAAAGACACCTGTCCACACACTCAATCAATCAATCAATCACTCAGTCAAACTGAAGACCTGCACAAGGCTGGGATGGGCTACAGGACAATAGGCAAGCAGCTTGGTGAGAAGGCAACAACTGTTGGCACTGTTACTAGAAAATGGAAGAAACACAAGATGACTGTCAATCTTCCTCGATCTGGGGCTCAATGCAAGATCTCACCTGGTGGAGTAAGGATGATTCTGAGAAAAGTGAGGAATCAGCCCAGAACTACACGGGGGGACCTGGTCAATGACCTGAAGAGAGCTGGGACCACAGTCTCAAAGATGAGCGTTAGTAACACACTATGCAGTCATGGATTAAAATCCTGCAGGGCACACAAGGTCCCCCTGCTCATGCTAGCAAATGTCCAGGTTCGTTTGAAGTTTGTCAGTGACCATCTGGATGATCCAGAGGAGGTATGGGAGAAAGTCATGTGGTCAGATGAGACCAAAATAGAGCTTTTTAGTATCAACTCCACTCGCCGTGTTTGGAGGAAGAAGAAGGATGAGTACAACCCCAAGAACATTGTTCCAACTGTGAAGCATGTGGGTGGAAACATCATACTTTGGGGTGCTTTTCTGCAGAGGGGACAGGATGACTGCTCTGTATTGAAGGGAGGATGGATGGGGTCATGTATCATAAGATTTTGGCCAACAACCTCCGTCCCTCAGTAAGAGGGTTGAAGATGGGTTGTGGCTGGGTCTTCCAGCATGACAATGACCTGAAACACACAGCCAGGGCAACTAAGGAATGGCTCCGTAAGAAGCATATCAAGGTCTTGGAGTGGCCTAGCCAGTCTCCAGATCTGAACCTAATAGAAAATCTTTGGAGGGAGCTGAAACTCAATATTGCCCCGAGACAGCCCCGAGACCTGAAAGATCTGCAGAAGATCTGTATGGAGGAGGGGGCCAAAATCCCTGCTGCAGTGTGTGCAAACTCAGTCAACAACTACAGGAAATGTCTGACCTCTGTAACTGCAGACATATATTACAATAATAATGCATTTTATTTGCAAGCACCTTTCAAACACCCAAGGACACTTTACGGAATTAAAAAAACAAAAAAAGCATTATTACAACAACCTTTCAGAGGTACATTTCTGGATAAATATTGTATTTTATTTCATATTCTGTACTGTTAGCTTGAGAACACGTGCTATTTTTGACTTGTAGATTGAAGAAGTCGATCTCAGGAGAAGAAAAAAGGCCAAGAACAAAAACAAGAACAAACAGTCACATTACACAGAAGTAAGAAGATGTTTTTAGAAAGAGGAAATATTCTGTAGTTATTCAGAGGTGATTCACATACAAATCGACAGATCTCTAGTTTACCACTAAAAGAATGTCAGAACAGAGTAAACACTGCATTTTGTATAAAGGAGATGATTTTAGAAGATATCCAGAGGAGTGTAAATACCTGAGGAAAAATGATACTGGGTTTGTTACACTTAGGCAGGGCAGCTTTCCAAGTCTTTAATGAATACAGAGTTTTATCAGAAAACATAAAAATATAAATGTGTAATCTTTGATGGAGGTGCAGTATGTCTCTGCTAGTTTTGAGATATTTCAGTATAGTTTTGGAAGGATGAGACATTTTAAATAACTTGGGACAAAACAGGCCACGATGAATTGATCCAAAACTGATCCAGATCTGCTCCAGTCTGAATTTGTGATTTTTATCTGTTTTGGATCCGTCCTGCTGTGCAATCAGGTTTGGTTTGCTGATCAGTTATGGAGCCTTTGATACCTTTGGGCGGATCTGGTTCTGATTTAGGTGATGTTCAGTGGAAAATTTCGAGGCTCAGACTCTGAATTTCAGACACTGTACCTTTTAACATTTTATTTGACATGATTTAATGACTGAATCTCAACTGTGAACACATTTTAACATGTAGTCAGAACACAGACTGCATTTAAAATGTCACTTTAAATACACTGGAGACTTAAAGTCATTTCAGCCTCATCTTCACTCAAACAGCTGTATCATCTCCAAGATCCAACTGTGGCAAACATTTAAAAGGATTAAAATCCATTAATGATAGTTTCCTTGGTGCTGGAGAGTCTTCTACCGACCTCAGTTTGGGAATTAAAAGAGGAAGGATACCAGGAGGAGTAGCTATACTGTGGAAAAAAAGCTTGGACTCAGTGATAAATGTCATTAGACTTGGTGTGGACTGGTGTATTGCAGTACATGTAACACAGCATGACAAAGAATTCATTATTTTAAACGTGTATGCTCCCTTTGAATGTCTTCATAATGAAGAAGAATATCTTAGTAAGCTTGCTTTTATCAGTACCTTTATGCAAACTGAGAAATTGAATAGTGTCTATGTCATGGGTGACATGAATGCAGACATCTCTAATAAAAACTCTGTGCTTGCAAAACATCTAAATCATTTTTGTACAGATTCTAATTTAATATTATCAAGTAGAGAACTTTTGCCAGCAGCAAGTTACACTTATATAAGTGAAGCTTGGCATACTACATCCTGGTTGGACCATTGTATTACTACAGAAGATGCTCATGCTGCTTTGGTATACACTAATATTTTGTACAATGTGTCCTTTGTTGATCACATCCCTTTTGAGGTGTCAATTAGATTTGATCATATACCTACAACTGTAAATGTGTCTAGTAACCAAAATCGGACACACATAGACTGGTCTTCTCTCTCTGTTGAAAAACTAGCCGGTTATTATGCTTACTCTGATCAATTGTTATGTAACATTACATTACCAAGCGAGGCAGTTTCATGCATGGAATGCAACTGCTCAAATACCCAGCATAAAAATTATATATCTGGGTTATTTTCTGATATAATTAAAGCGTTAGTGGAAGCTAGCCTGCCTTACCATAAAAGTAATGCTATGATCAAAATTAGGCCTGGTTGGAACACATACAGTATGTGTCTCAATATCATGCTGAAGCCCATGAAGCTACTACTTCTTGGGCTCTAGCAGCTAAACCTAGACAGGGTCCTATATTTGAACATAAAAAGTTGGCAAATGCAAAATATAAATATGCTATACGATTCATTAGAAAGAACAAGCAAACCATGAGGGCTGATTCCTTGGCTAAAAAGCTGGTAGGTAAGAATACAAAAGCCTTTTGGAAAGAGGTAAAAGCTATTAATAACAGTAAACCTTCTCTCCCTTGCACAGTAGATGGTGTCTCTGGGGCGAATCTGATTGTAGATCATTGGCAAAAGCACTATAGCAAGCTATTTACTTGTGTTCAGAGTGAACCCTACCAGGCTGATAATGTTAATTTTGTAGAAACTATCAGAATTCATGAGGTTTTTCAGGCAATCAAAAAAACTGTCTACAAATAAATCTACAGGAATGGTTCTTATTTCTGCTGAACATCTCAAATTTGCAAGTTTCAGGTTAGCTCCTCTTCTTGCCTTGTGCTTCACCGGTTTTATTGTGCATGGCTTTATTCCTGACTCCTTGATGAAGGTGCTTCTGTCTCCTGTGATTAAAGACAAAGCAGGAAAAGTTGGCAGCTCTGATAATTATAGACCCTTTGCCCTTGCAAGTACACTATCTAAAACTTTTGAACTAATTCTCTTGCCAAGATTTGAAAAAATAGTGACGTCTACAGACAATCAATTCGGGTTTAAGTCTAAACATGGCACTGCTCTGTGCATATATGGTTTAAAGGAAATACTGAGTAATTATAACAGCAAGAACTCTATGATCTTTCTGTGTTTCTTAGATGCCACAAATTCCTTTGACTGTTTAAACCACAGAAAACTATTATTAAAACTGAATCAAGCTGGTGTGCCTAAATATATAGTAAGATGTCTGTCTTATTGGTATGCCAATCAAACCGTGCAGGTTAAGTGGGACAACTGTGTGTCTGCACCCTTCCGGGTCAGTAATGGAGTCAGGCAAGGAAGCATACTATCTCCTGTATTGTTCAATTTTTATATGAATGACCTTTCTAAGCAGTTAAATCTGTGTAGAACTGGCTGTGTAGTTGGAGATACAGTTGTAAACCACTTGATGTATGCTGACGATGTAGTGGTTTTTAGTCCAAGTTCAGCTGGTCTTCAGAAGCTGCTTAATGTGTGTTCGGTATACGGTGAACTACATGATATTAAATTCAATCCATTAAAAAGTGTAATTATGATCTGTCGCACTAAAGAAGACAAATATAGGGTTTTCCCTGATTTTAAGTTGTCTGGGATTTTATTGAGTGTCTCAAATGAAGTAAAATAACTTGGTCATGTGCTGTCAGACCGTCTATCAGATGAGGAGGACATTTACCGTCAGGTTCGAATGTTATATGCTCAAGCTAATGTTTTATCTCAGAAATTTGGATATTGCTCTGATGAAGTTAAACTGAACTTGTTTAGATCATATTGTGCCTCACTGTATACGGCACACTTATGGTACAATTATAAAAAAGCCAGAGATTGAAGGTGGCTTATAATGATGCATTAAGACTTTTATTAAAGAAGCCCAGCTGTAGCAGTGCCAGTGAACTGTTTGTGTCTGTTAATGTCAGCTCTTTGATGGCTGTTTCAAGGAATCTTATGTATGAATTTATTTGCCGACTAAATGAGGCCAATAATAGAATTATCATACTGTGACTAACATTAAATATAGTGCAGTAAGATGTACAAATGTATATTGGAAACATTGGTATGACTGCCTCCTAAAAGATTAGGAGTCTTTTTATGTTTTTTTTTTTTATGTACCCTTGTTTTTCTTTTTTCCTTTTATCATTGATTGTTTTGTGTTTGTTTTTATGTGATGTGGACTACGAGTCTGTAATAAATCTATCTATCTATCCATCTATCCATCCATCCATCCATCCATCCGTGTGACTGCTTATAATACGACAAATTATTGATCAGTGATCAGTCTGTAACAGTAAAGAGTGCAAAGAAACTGGCTGACAGCTGCATTACTGTTCACAAAATCATCTAAGTGCAATTTTTAATGTCCTTCAACACAGAGTTCATAAACTGCTAAAAAAACAGTGGCTGGTCCATTACACGTGTCAAAGGTCATCACAGTGTACTGCAGGAAGTGATCAGGTGTAACAGAAGTAGCTTTCAGAAGCTCTGGGAGTAAGAGAAACCTGCCAGTATCGCTTCAACAAACATAACTTAATAATGTAGGGAGCTGCACCTCTGCTATCTATGCAGGAAATGAAGTCTGCTCAAAAACAAAGACCATCAATTGATCATTTGACTTTGGAGTAAAATGGCAGTCATAGCTCCATGAGCTATCACTGTCCATCCATCCATCCATTCTCTTCCGCTTATCCGGGGCCGGGTCGCGGGGGCAGGAGCCTAAGCAGAGAAGCCCAGGCTTCCCTCTCCCCAGCCACCTCCTCCAGCTCATCCGGAGGGACCCCAAGGCGTTCACAGGCCAGCCGAGACATATAATCTTTCCAGCGTGTCCTGGGTCTACCACGGGGCCTCCTCCCGGTGGGACATGCCAGGAACACCTCACCCAAGAGGCGGCCAGGAGGCATCCTAATCAGATGCCTGAGCCACCTTAACTGGCTCCCCTCGATGTGGAGGAGAAGCAGCTCTACTCTGAGCCCCTCCCGAATGGCCGCACTCCTCACCTTATCTCTAAGGGAGAGGCCAGCCACCCTTCGATGGAAACTAATTTCTGCTGCTTGTATTCGCGATCTTATTCTTTCGGTCACTACCCAAAGCTCGTGACCGTAGGTGAGGGTAGGAAAGTAGATCGACCGGTAAATCATGAGCTTCGCTTTTACACTAAGCTCCCTCTTCACCACGACAGACCGGTGCAGCGTCCGCATCACTGCAGAAGCAGCCCCGATCCATCTGTCGATCTCCCGCTCCCTTCTCCCGTCATTCGTGAACAAGACCCCGAGATACTTGAACTCCTCCACTTGCGGCAAGAACTCGTTCCTGAGCCGGCGAGGGCACGCCACCCTTTAGTTTATTTAATTCAGTTTATTAAGTTTATTTAATTCAGTAATTCCATTCAAAAAGTCAAACTTGTATATTATATTCATTCATTATACTCAGACTGATATATTTCAAATGTTTGTTTCTTTTAATTTTGATGATTATAACTGACAACTAATGAAAACCCCAAATTCAGTATCTTAGAAAATTAGAATATTGTGAAAAGGTTCGATATTGAAGACACCTGGTGCCACACTCTAATCAGCTAATTAACTTCAAACACCTGCAAAGGCCTATAAATGGTCTCTCAGTCTAGTTCTAAGGGCTACACAATCATGGGGAAGACTGCTGACTTGACAGTTGTCCAAAAGACGACCTTTGACACCTTCCACAAGGACGGCAAGACACAAAAGGTCATTGCTAAAGAGGCTGGCTGTTCACAGAGCTCTGTGTCCAAGCACATTAATAGTGAGGCGAAGGGAAGGAAAAGATGTGGTAGAAAAAAGTGTACAAGCAATAGTGATAACCGCACCCTGGAGAGGATTGTGGAACAAAACCCATTCAAAAATGTGGGGGAGATTCACAAAGAGTGGACTGCAGCTGGAGTCAGTGCTTCAAGAACCACCACACACAGACGTATGCAGACATGGGTTTCAGCTGTCGCAGTCCTTGTGTCGAGCCACTCTTGAACAAGAGACGGCGTCAGAAGCGTCTCGCCTGGGCTAAAGACAAAAAGGACTGGACTGCTGCTGAGTGCTCCAAAGTTATGTTCTCTGATCAAAGACAATTTTGCATTTCCTTTGGAAATCAAGGTCCCAGAGTCTGGAGGAAGAGGGGAGAGGCACAGAATCCACGTTGCTTGATGTAATATTCTAATTTTCTGAGATACTGAATTTGGGGTTTCATTAGTTGTCAGTTATAATCATCAAAATTAAAAGAAACAAACATTTGAAATATATCAGTCTATGTGTAATGAATGAATATAATATACAAGTTTCACTTTTTGAACAGAATTACTGAAATAAATCAATAAGGCAAACTCTATTCAAAACCTTTCTGTTTCATCCTGATACTCAGTGGCAGTCAGGGTGCCGTTGCCTAGTATGTAGAGGTCTGTGCATCCCTCCAGGGATATGTTTCCTCTAGGGCTGCATAAATCGATTATTTTAGTAATCGAGTATTCTATCAATTATTCCATCGAATAATCGGATAAAAAAAAAAAAAGTTCTATTTTCTTCACCTTAACACTTGCTGATCAGGCGGTTCTCCAGCTGTCTCCCAGCAAAGATTGTAATGGTGGTTACTAAAAGAAAACGCTGCCGTTTTGGACGCTGGAAAAATGTTTACTTTTGCACTACTTGAGCTCACCGTCTCTATAACAGCTTCGCCTCTTTGCGCTTGCACAGTTAAAACCACTGCCTGCTATGAGTGTTTTGAAAAACTAGTGGCTGCAGGAGTGATGGCGCGTGTGTGAGTAATGTTGTAATGCTTTGTATTCACAAGCATTTTCGAAAATACGTTTCTACTGCAGGTCAATATTTAGTCACTAATAAGGGATTAAATTAAAGTATAAAAAATATTTTGATGGAGCCCCTCAGTCCTGGGGGGTCGGGCCTTCCGGTACCAAACCATTGCTAGTGCTAATGGCCCGCGCTCACTAGCAAACCAGTTCTGGTAGCTACAGCTGAAGTAAAGACAAAAATAACAGCTGAAATTCTCAGCGAGCACAACACACACAGACACACAGAGAGCAGTGGAGGCGTGGAAATGCATATCAGCGATAGTTTCCACCCGTCTCGTAAAGTACGGAACCCCGCATGTTACGGAGCCGTATTCCACGGAGTCCCGTAACATACAGGGTTCTGTATTTTACGAGACAGATGGCAACTCTAGCGATGGTCCACTCTGTGTTAAAGGAAATCCATCGCAGTGACGGAGAGCTTTTTAGAATCTGTGTGTGTGTGTGTGTGTGCGCGTTTGCACATGCGTGCGTGCGTGCGTGCGTGATTCACACTCCAGTCCAGTAGGTGGCGGTAATGCAGTTCTATGTTGGTTTGCCAGCCACCAATAAACCCACAAAAAGACGACCGTAGGTGAGGGTAGGAAAGTAGATTGACCGGTAAATCATGAGCTTCGCTTTTACACTAAGCTCCCTCTTCACCACGACAGACCGGTGCAGCGTCCGCATCACTGCAGAAGCAGCCCCGATCCATCTGTCGATCTCCCGCTCCCTTCTCCCGTCATTCGTGAACAAGACCCCGAGATACTTGAACTCCTCCACTTGCGGCAAGAACTCGTTCCTGAGCCGGCGAGGGCACGCCACCCTTTAGTTTATTTAATTCAGTTTATTAAGTTTATTTAATTCAGTAATTCCATTCAAAAAGTCAAACTTGTATATTATATTCATTCATTATACTCAGACTGATATATTTCAAATGTTTGTTTCTTTTAATTTTGATGATTATAACTGACAACTAATGAAAACCCCAAATTCAGTATCTTAGAAAATTAGAATATTGTGAAAAGGTTCGATATTGAAGACACCTGGTGCCACACTCTAATCAGCTAATTAACTTCAAACACCTGCAAAGGCCTATAAATGGTCTCTCAGTCTAGTTCTAAGGGCTACACAATCATGGGGAAGACTGCTGACTTGACAGTTGTCCAAAAGACGACCTTTGACACCTTCCACAAGGACGGCAAGACACAAAAGGTCATTGCTAAAGAGGCTGGCTGTTCACAGAGCTCTGTGTCCAAGCACATTAATAGTGAGGCGAAGGGAAGGAAAAGATGTGGTAGAAAAAAGTGTACAAGCAATAGTGATAACCGCACCCTGGAGAGGATTGTGGAACAAAACCCATTCAAAAATGTGGGGGAGATTCACAAAGAGTGGACTGCAGCTGGAGTCAGTGCTTCAAGAACCACCACACACAGACGTATGCAGACATGGGTTTCAGCTGTCGCAGTCCTTGTGTCGAGCCACTCTTGAACAAGAGACGGCGTCAGAAGCGTCTCGCCTGGGCTAAAGACAAAAAGGACTGGACTGCTGCTGAGTGCTCCAAAGTTATGTTCTCTGATCAAAGACAATTTTGCATTTCCTTTGGAAATCAAGGTCCCAGAGTCTGGAGGAAGAGGGGAGAGGCACAGAATCCACGTTGCTTGATGTAATATTCTAATTTTCTGAGATACTGAATTTGGGGTTTCATTAGTTGTCAGTTATAATCATCAAAATTAAAAGAAACAAACATTTGAAATATATCAGTCTATGTGTAATGAATGAATATAATATACAAGTTTCACTTTTTGAACAGAATTACTGAAATAAATCAATAAGGCAAACTCTATTCAAAACCTTTCTGTTTCATCCTGATACTCAGTGGCAGTCAGGGTGCCGTTGCCTAGTATGTAGAGGTCTGTGCATCCCTCCAGGGATATGTTTCCTCTAGGGCTGCATAAATCGATTATTTTAGTAATCGAGTATTCTATCAATTATTCCATCGAATAATCGGATAAAAAAAAAAAAGTTCTATTTTCTTCACCTTAACACTTGCTGATCAGGCGGTTCTCCAGCTGTCTCCCAGCAAAGATTGTAATGGTGGTTACTAAAAGAAAACGCTGCCGTTTTGGACGCTGGAAAAATGTTTACTTTTGCACTACTTGAGCTCACCGTCTCTATAACAGCTTCGCCTCTTTGCGCTTGCACAGTTAAAACCACTGCCTGCTATGAGTGTTTTGAAAAACTAGTGGCTGCAGGAGTGATGGCGCGTGTGTGAGTAATGTTGTAATGCTTTGTATTCACAAGCATTTTCGAAAATACGTTTCTACTGCAGGTCAATATTTAGTCACTAATAAGGGATTAAATTAAAGTATAAAAAATATTTTGATGGAGCCCCTCAGTCCTGGGGGGTCGGGCCTTCCGGTACCAAACCATTGCTAGTGCTAATGGCCCGCGCTCACTAGCAAACCAGTTCTGGTAGCTACAGCTGAAGTAAAGACAAAAATAACAGCTGAAATTCTCAGCGAGCACAACACACACAGACACACAGAGAGCAGTGGAGGCGTGGAAATGCATATCAGCGATAGTTTCCACCCGTCTCGTAAAGTACGGAACCCCGCATGTTACGGAGCCGTATTCCACGGAGTCCCGTAACATACAGGGTTCTGTATTTTACGAGACAGATGGCAACTCTAGCGATGGTCCACTCTGTGTTAAAGGAAATCCATCGCAGTGACGGAGAGCTTTTTAGAATCTGTGTGTGTGTGTGTGTGTGCGCGTTTGCACATGCGTGCGTGCGTGCGTGCGTGATTCACACTCCAGTCCAGTAGGTGGCGGTAATGCAGTTCTATGTTGGTTTGCCAGCCACCAATAAACCCACAAAAAGACGACGGAGCACTAATGCTGCGTATGCTAGTGAGGAGCACCGCTTACACGGAGACAACTGAGCGCTGCAGAGTTTAAACGAAGCATCGACACAGTAAATTTGTGCCGATAATTTTTTAGAATAGATTTAATTGAGTTAATCGATGAATCGTTGCAACCCTAGTTTCCTCAGACCATCATTGACCCACCACCAAACAAGACATGCTGAATGATGCTACAGGCAGCATAACATTCTCCACAGCTTCTCCAGTTCCTTTTACATCTGTCAGACACGAGACTAGTGGTGGAGCTGCCAATTCTGGTATTCTATGGCAGATGCCATTTTGGCTCAACAATACTGGGCAGTGAGCACAGGGCCCACTAGAGGACATCGGGCCCTCAGGCCATCCTCATGAAGTCTGTTTCTGATTGTTTGGTCAGAGACATTCACACCAGTGGCTGCTGGAGGTCATTTTGTAGCTCTAGCAGTGCTCATCCTGTTCCTCCTGCACAAAGGAGCAGATACCGGTCCTTCTGATGGGTTAAGGACCTTCTACAGCCCTGTCCAGCTCTCCTAGAGTAACTGCCTGTCTCCTGGAATCTCCTCCATGCTGGGAGACACAACAAACCTTCTGGCAATGGCACATATTGATGTGCCATCCTGGAATAGTTGGACTACCTGTGCAGCCTCTATAGGGTCCAGGTATCCCCTCATGCTACCAGTAGTGACACTGACCCTAGCCAGGTACAAAACTAGTGAGAAAGAAGAAGAAGAAGAAAAAACAGAAAAGAGTGTGTCCTCCACCTGTAAAACCATTCCTTGTTTTGTGTCATTGTTGCCCCTCTAGTGCACCTGTTGTTAATTTCATTAATGCCAAAGCAGCTGAAACTGATTAACAGCCCGCTCTGCTGCTTACTGACCAGCTCAATATCTCACAAGTAGCATTAAAAAGTGTTCCTTTATTTATTTTACCAGTGTATCTTTGTGCATGCTAATATCATTAAAGATCATAGAGAACAAAAACAAAGTCATGAATCTTTGGAAAACTAATTTAATTTGCTTTTTGCATTATGACTTTATAAACTTGACTGATTTCTATATGTGTACATTTTGTGTTACTTCTTGTTAGTACAAGATATAAAAGTATGTTGATTTCAAGTACGTATATCGACTCCAGACAAGGTATGCTACAAGTGTGTAGTACATACTTTAATGCTATACTTCTGTCATAGTTATGTCATATGTAATGGTTCATTCTTCCTGTAAAGCTTTGTCAACTTTGCCCACATTTAGCCACCTGTCACTTCTAAGCCTACTGCCTGAAAAATGTCTTTTTCGTGATGTCCCTACAGTGGTGTGAAAAAGTGTTTGCCCCCTGCCTCATTTCCTGTTTTTTTGCATGTTTGTCACACTTAAGTGTTTCGGAACATCAAACCAATTTAAACAATAGTCAAGGACAACACAAGTAAACACAAAATGCAAGTTGTAAATGAAGGTGTTTATTAGTAAAGGTGAAAAAAAATCCAAACCATCATGGCCCTGTGTGAAAAAGTGATTGCCCCCTAAACCTAATAACTGGTTGGGCCACCCTTAGCAGCAACAACTGCAACCAAGCGTCTGCGATAACTTGCAATGAGGCTTTTACAGCGTTCTGGAGGAATTTTAGCCCATCTTTGCAGAATTGTCCTAATTCAGTTACATTAGAGGGTTTTCGAGCATGAACGGCCTTTTTAAGGTCATACCACAACATCTCAATAGGATTCAGGTCAGGACTTTGGCTAGGCCACTCCAAAGTCTTCATTTTGTTTTTCTTCAGCCATTCAGTGGTGGACTTGCTGGTGTGTTTAGGATCATTGTCCTGCTGCAGAACCCAAGTACGTTTAAGCTTGAGTACACGAACAGATGGTCTGACATTCTCCCTCAGGATCTCTTGGTAGACAGCAGAATTCATAGTTCCATTTATCACAGCAAGTCTTCCAGGTCCTGACGCAGCAAAACAGCCCCAGACCATCACACTACCACCACCATATTTTACTGTTGGTATAATGTTCTTTTTCTGAAATGCAGTGTTCCTTTTACGCCAGATGTAATGGGACACACACCTTCCAAAGAGTTCCACTTTTGTCTCATCGGTCCACAGAATGTCCCAAAAGTCTTGGGGATCATCAAGATGCGTTTTGGAAAAATTGAGACGAGCTTTAATGTTCTTTTTGCTCAGCAGTGGTTTTCTTCTTGGAACTCTGCCATGCAGGCCATTTTTGCTCAGTCTTTTTCTGATGGTGGAGGCATGAACGCTGACCTTAACTGAGGCAAGTGAGGCCTGCAGTTCTTTGGACGTTGTTGTGGGGTCTTTTGTGACCTCTTGGATGAGTCGTCGCTGCGCCCTTGGGGCAATTTTGGGCGGCCGGCCACTCCTGGGAAGGTTCACCACTGTTCCATGTCTTCGCCATTTGTGGATAATGGCTCTCACTGTGGTTCGCTGGATTCCCAAAGCTTTGGAAATGGCTTTATAACCCTTTCCAGACTGATAGATCTCAATTACTTTCTTTCTCAATTGCTCCTGAATTTCTTTGGATCTCGGCATGATGTGTAGCTTTCAAGGATCTTCTGGTGGACCTTACTGAGTCAGGCAGCTCCTATTTAAGTGATGTCTTGATTGGGAACAGGTGTGGCAATAATCAGGCCTAGGTGTGGCTAGGGAAATTGAACTCAGGTGTGAAAAACCACAGTTATAGTATGTTTTAACAAGGGGGGCAATCACTTTTTCACACAGGGCCATGATGGTTTGGATTTTTTTTTCACCTTTACTAATGAACACCTTCATTTACAACTTGCATTTTGTGTTTACTTGTGTTGTCCTTGACTATTGTTTAAATTGGTTTGATGTTCCGAAACACCTAAGTGTGACAAACATGCAAAAAAACAGGAAATGAGGCAGGGGGCAAACACTTTTTCACACCACTGTATATGTGTCTTTACCTGGAGAGTACATTCCTATTGTCTTAATGTTGCCATCCAGGTGCAGCAATCCACCTGTAGCTGTCAGGTAGTGGTAACGGCGTGCAGCAGCCTGCAGTTTAGACAAACACATTGTTGGGTCAAAAAATTAATGAGATAAATCCTCACTTTTCCGGCCGATAAGCTGCCTTTCCAGGTTTTTTTGTTCCAATTAGAATCAACACCAGAGGAAAAATTCACAAAACAGAGTGAGGAATCTTCAGTGATGTGTTCTTGGGAAAAAATCTTCGCTGACAAAGTCTTAATGCATATATACAAAAGTTTATTGCAAAGAAACAGACAGTGTCAAAACAGGCGCTTTCCCTTCGCGGCCTGGGAGAGGGTAAGTCTCTAATCGCCCTAGCTCAACTCCACAAAGGGAGAACAAAGGTTATATACCATAATGTTGGCAAACCCCCACATCCTGACTTTCCATATATGGCTATGAAACAACTTCAACCCCCTAACCTATAGTAGACATATGGACGATGCCTTATATGGGAGCAAGAGAGCCTGCACATGGGCCTCTTTGAACAGGATGTTTAAATCAAATTTCCTTGGCATGAACCCTTAAGGAAGAAGAGACAATACATGCATTTAACACAGACTTTAGCATGACAGTACAGACACCACAAGAGCAGAATCATTGCCAGTTGTTTTATTGAACAAAGAGTTCAATTAAGCACAAAAAGATAATAAAAAGGAGAAAAGCGAAGCTCCCCCAGAGCTCCCACACCGGGAAAACACAAGAAATCACAACAAACTGAACCCACAACAAAAGAAACCCAGAACAGACAAAAACAAAGCACACTGGGTCAAACGGACCCTGGACCATGACAGAATCAGCATCATCTACACAAGTCGGCCATCAAAAGTTATCCAAGGTTTTACAGAATATTCAATGCTCTTGTCACATGAGGACGCTGAATTTGGCCTTCATTTTGGGGTTTTTTAGCCTCACCTTTTCTGTCATCACTCAGGTATGCTTTGCCCAATTTGTCCCAAATTTTAATCACTTATGTACACACCCAGCCTGAATCCATAAATGGAGGAACAATGCCAATTTCCACAATACCGCCCCTACATAATAAAATAAAGATTTACATGGAGTGCGAAACCCGCTATGAAATGAAAACGTGGAGTAATTTTCTGGGGTGGGGGGTGGCTGTTTTTCAGTTGTATGCAATGTAATTTCAGATGACATATATTGGCGCCAAGGAAAACAGGCCAGGAGGTTAGTAGTTAGCTGTTAATTCAAGCATCCTAAAATTTGATCTGATACAATTTGCCATGAGTGTGACAGAAGATATGTTTCAAGCTACCCTGCTGTACACAGTGAATGCAGCCTCTTCATTTGTCCTTTAAAGCTTGGGTAAAATTGTATTTTTATGCAAGGATATTTATATTGTTTCTATATGGAGAAAGTGGACATAAAAGAGAAAAGTTGGACAGTTGTTCTTATCTTGAGGGCACTGAGATACATTTTAATGGTTTTAAGATAGTGGTGGTTGTGCTTAAATTGTTGGACCACAGTGAAACAGAGGAGTGTTGTAATTAAGCAGCCATCAACTTTTAGCTTTTAAAGCTTTTTATTGTTGTATGTTCAGTCGGCCAGTTTGGTATGATTTTTGTCCACCTACATCAGTCAAACAGCACATTGTAAAGGAAGATGTTTATATTGGGGTTACCAAAACTGTGGCTTTGCATGTCAGTCTAAATGCACTCAATAGTCCTGAATACTCCTCAAAAATCCACTTTAAATGCATGCACTGAAGTACTGCAGGTGCTGAAAAAGTTTTTTTCTTCTTTACTAAATGACTCATTTTAGTGTATGCATGTGAGCACCCCATTTATGTCTGTCCTTGTATCTATGCAAATGTGTGGTTTGGAGTAGGAAAACTCTAGTCAGACCTGTTCTGTCACCCCATTTGTCTTTGCATGTCATGTGCCACATGATTTGACTGTCATGTATTGATGTTTTCATCAGAGTCTGTGGGAAATTGTCAGTTATATAATAAAATGTATGGAGGCAGCAGTGCTTCAGCTGTGAAGTTCTCCCAGGGAAGTAAGACTAATGGATATACAATTAGCAGATGGTGGATCTCTCTTTAATTTGTTACAGTGTCCTGTACTCCTGTATACTAGAAATATTTTTTGTACTTAGATATATTATGATGTTTAATGTACAGTTCTGTCTCATGTGACTGTTTTTACCTGTGTGCAGAGCTGTAGGTTAAAATCTGTCCTCTCGTCATCTACACACAACCAGTGCTTTTCCTACAGTACATTCCTACTGTGTGAGTATCAAATTTTTGACATTTTGCTGGCATTTTTCAGATTTTTAAGGAACTGTCACTGTATTTGTAAATTTGGTTGTCCCAAATTTTTACTTGAATGGATTATTAAAATTATACTGAATGTAATTCTACAAGGGAAACTATTTTACCAACAAGTAGTGGGTCAAAATGGAAGCACAGGAAACGATTGTGCAAGCTAAGAAATGAAACTATTGTGTTTCTGTGTGACCACACAGACGCACTGCTGCTTAAATATTATGGTGTCTTACTAAACATGGCCTCTTTTAAAATGTCCATCAGGGGCAACAAAATTACTTCAGCTTATATTTTCAATTATCACTGAGGTTAAAATACACCAATAGCAAGCTTCAACCTACAGTAGGGTGCGAGTGCACCCTGAATGGGAAGAATGTTCTAAAAACAGGTTGATGCAAAAGAATAAAAGGATAACAATACCAAGCCAAAAAATAATCTGTTTCAATATTCAAATTCAGTCCAGATAAGATAAGAAAAACAGAGCAGCATCAACTGACAGCATGAATGTATCTTCAAAATAGGAAAAATGATTTAATAATGGAATTATGGAAATTGATTTTATTCAGAAGATATTTACGTTGATTCTACATGTTCCTGGCATGTTTTCATCTATGCTGGCCCGTACATTTGTGTTGTATCTGGTGATTGGCAGCTATTCAGATGGTGAATTGCTCTACTGCCACTGTGTAGAGTGCAGCGGCATGTACATCTTGCTTACATGCATTGCAGTTCCATATAGTCCTGTGCTGTGGTCTACCACACACATTCAAATTCAAATCACCTTATTGTAACCAATAAAATTTACATAATAGGCTGGAGTGGAGGTACAATAAACATAAAGATAGACTAGAGAGGAAGGAGTCAAGAATAGCAGGGCTCTGTCTTCAGGAAACAAAGCTAACACCAAAGAAATTTGTATAGTGCAGAAAGATTATAGAAAGTAGAGAGAGATGTTGATATGGGATCTGTCTCAGGTAGAATTTCAGCCCTAGGCCTGTCGATGCTGTGTTGAATTTATCGTGACTCAGTGCTTTTTCCTGAAATGTAAAAGTTTCCACCTACCTGTCCAATCTGTGGCAATCATCAGCCACAGTCCTCTCATCCTGTTACTCCTTCCAATAATTTTCCCTCATATGAAACTTTTAATTTCAGTGATTGTTCCATGTCATGAATACATACACATCTGACATGAAAACTTTCTAACAGGATAAACCTCATTAAAATCTTTTTTTTTTAAAGATTGAACCAGTGGCAAAGAGTGACTGTCATGGTTCCCTGGACCATCTCTCTCTCTCTTGCTCTCTCTCTCGGTCTCGCGCTCTCTCTCGCTCTCTCTTTCTCGCTGTCTCTCTCTCGCTCTGTGTGTGTGTACAAACTCTACGCTTTTTCTCCAGAGGTGGGATCAGATGATTGGTCTCCGCCCCCTGTAATTGAACACCTGTGGTCCTTTACTCACCTGTTATGCTGATTAAAATCCTGCCAATGAAAGATGGAAACTTCCGTCAAGCCAACGCCAGATTGTTGCATCACCAGTGGTAATACTAAGCTCGGCTCCCTCTACAAACCTTCATCCACTCAGATTGTTGTTGCTTCCACTGCAAAGCTGCAGGCCTGGATCACATCAGTCCCAGTATCTCTTCAACCAGGCCACAGTTGTAAATAAGAACATGTTCTTAATCTGTCTGCCTGGTTAAATAAATGTTTAAAATAAAAAAATAAAAACCTGGGTTTGCTGCAGGAAAAGGTACCGTGCTATAGAAGACATCATGTTTAGTGCCGGTACCAATGAAAGTCACTCCTTCTGGCCTTAATGATTTCAGGCCAGTTGCCTTGACATCGCATGTCATGGAGGTGCTGGAGAGACTGGTCCTGGCCTGGCTTAGCTTGCAGGTACAGTAAAACATGCTCTCGACCCTCTTTAGTTTACTTACCAGCCTCGTGTGGGGGGGTGGATGATGCAGTTAGTTACCTGTTAGAATAGAATAGAATAGAATAGAATAGAATAGAACTTTATTGTCATTATACATACAACGAAATTAATCATTAATCATTATACAACGAATTATATAACGTCATTCCGTCATAATATAACGAAATTGCGTTCAGAACAACCATCCAGAGAAGAACAGACAAGACTAACACAGGAAGATGGGTGTTCGCAGCCGCTGCCACTACTGGCACTACTACAATCAGTCCCCAGAAAAAGGAAACAAACACACATTATGGGGTAGTTAGGTTAAAAAAAATTCATCTGGTACGGTGCTCATCTTGAGCATCACCTCAATAAAACCACCTTAGCAAAGCATATTTGCACATTTAAAGCCAGGATAGCAATATGGTAGGGTGGGGAGGACGGGAGGGATGCAGACGGAGACAAGAGGGTCAGGGCATTGTGGAGCCAGATGCCAGCTCCTAACCAAAACAGTTTGCTGATAGTGATGGAAGTTCATCAGCGGCCGTGGTACACCAGATCCAGCTCACACAAATCACAGAGAGGGCTGAGGGGAAGAGCGTCCATCACACATTGTCCCGGAGAGATATTACCAGCCCCAAGGCCAGCTAGGGAGTCGAATTCCTGATAATGCAGATGTTTTGGAACAGGCTGCTTGTCTTTTTCCAACAGCCTTCAGTTTCACTGGGGAACACATTCAGTAAAATCCAGTAATCCATATTCATTAGTTACCATCCTCGCCGTGCAGGAACCGAACTTTATCTCCAGAACTGATCCCTCTCGCCTGCAAGCACGTACTCAACTGGACTACGCGTCCACTTTACGGCTCAGGTCCAACAGGCTTTGAGTCTGAGTCTGTACGGCTCTGCACAGCCCATCTATCTGGTTCTGCAGCCTCGGCAGTTGTCAAACTGCTGCCCAGATTTTCTTAATTTCCCGGTAAATCAGGTATCCTCCGAGCCCAAACAGAAGAGATCCCGTTACCAAGTAGCCGAATATGTATACGTCTTCGACGTCCTCAACCTTCAGAGTTGAGAGGCACACAGGTCTCCACGAGCTCCAAGAA
This sequence comes from Amphilophus citrinellus, assembly GCA_013435755.1. Lineage (NCBI taxonomy): Eukaryota > Metazoa > Chordata > Actinopteri > Cichliformes > Cichlidae > Amphilophus > Amphilophus citrinellus. The sequence goes on along the minus strand of CM024197.1, from coordinate 10,521,705 downwards.
TCGATGACGCAGCCGACCGGGTCTGTTCCACTCGGACACGTAGGCTCCCCTTTCCCCGATCTCATAGTGGAGAAAATTCGATCAATGGTGTTTAGGGCCCAGTTTGCCAGATCCATGTTGCTTCTTAATCTTATTCTTATTCAGACAGTGTGTAAGAGACGCGTTTACAGCAAGCAGCAAGCAGGAGAGATGGGGAGGGCAGGGAGGGAGAGATAGAATGCGACCGTCCCCGTCAGCGTGCTCACTCTCACTAGTGCTCGTGGCAATAGTGGTGAGAATCATCTTTTTTTTTCTAGTGCCTTTAATACCATCCAACAACCACTGCTGAGTGAGAAGCTGCTCAGGATGGGTGTCACCACTTCTGCTGTCTCCTGGATTGCTGACTATCTATCAGAGAGGCTTCAGTTTGTACAGCTGGGGGGAACTCTGTCTGATGTGGTGTTAGCAATACTGGGGCACCACAGGGGACAGTTCTATCTCCATTCCTGTTTACCTTGTACACCTCAGATTTCCAGTACAACAGTGAAACATGACACCTGCACAAGTTCTCTGATGACACTGCAATGATAGGGTGTATTAAGTGTGGGCAGGAGTCGGAGTAAAGCGAGCTGGTGAGGAGTTTTGTGGAGTGGTCTAGCAGAAATCACCTCCTTCTCAATTTCAGCAAGACAAAAGAGATAGTGGTTGACTTCCGGAGGAATAAAACTGCGACTAAGCCCATTAACATCCTGGGAGAGGACGTGGAAATGGTGGACAGCTACAGGTACCTGGGCATTCACCTGAATGACTGGATTGGAGGACCAGCAGTGATGCTGTGTATAGGAAGGGGATTAGAAGTACTTTGTAAGGAAGCTCGGATCCTTTAATGTATGCAGAAAGTTGTTGGAGATCTTCTACCAGTCTGTGATAGCATCAGTGCCAGGGACGCCAGCAGGATCAACAAACTGATTCACAAGGCTGGAACCATCAGAGGTCAGAATTTGTTGTTGTTTGAGTCAGTGAGGGACAGGAGGTCACTGAGCAAACTGCTCTCCATTATGGACAATCCATCTCACCCACTCCACCCCACATTAATGATGCAGCAGTGTCCCTTCTCCTTCAGACTGATTTAACCTCACTGCCATACAGAACGCTTCTGGAAATCATTCCTACCGTTCTCCGTAAAACTGTGTAAGAACTCTTCTTTCTGTGACAGGTGAACACACCTGTCAGGACATTAGATCCCACACACAAACTTTTGTATTAGATCCTCTTGCTGCTGTCTTCTGGATTCTTTGTGTACATATTCTGATTTATAGTGTAAACATATTATTTATTAATGCAGTTTGCAGTACTCTCTTGTACAATGTCACTCTTAATATAACTCTTCCTTGCCTATGGTTTTATATTTTAGCTATTTTTGTTTCTATATGTATAGTTTCGTTCATCGTTGGCACTCTCAGTTTGATGTTTAATAACTGTGTATTGTATTTTTTCTTTCTGCTGTTAAACACAATAATGGGATCAAAGTATCTAATATTCAATGGGCAAAAGTTAATGAAAGTCAAACAAATTTGCTGTCTTAATGAGGATCAAATGAGCTCTACTTTGGGAAAAGAATGCCAAAAGTATTAAAGCAAGTATGATACCGAAAACAGTATGTAACCCAGTAGAGAAAGTGTCCCCTTTTCTCTTCTTTTATTTATATCAATACACTTGTACTGTTTTATTTTGAAAAACTTTTATTTTGAAAAGAGGAAGTGTGATTCCCTCGTTTTAACCTTACTTCCGGTCTCGCTATATGCGGCACTTTGAACTGAAGGTGGCAGGCCGTAGACCTGCTGTGCTGAACTTTATCAGTCATCTTGGTGAGTTTTAATGCAGAAAAGTATTCTCAACAAGTAATTGCATTTACAGAAGCTAATCTGAAATATCTGTTATGTTAAGTTGATGGAACACGAGCTAGAGAGACCGTGTGGCTGTCCGTCGCCGTGTCCTTATTGATACCTCATCTTGGTGAGTGAGACCCTGTGTTTGTTGGAGCTAGCGTCATGCTAAAATTAGCATTGTGCTAACGCTAAGTCGCGGGTAGATTCCTTTCTACTTAAGAGCCCTGGAAATGTTGTTTCTGTTAAGATATGGTTTTTCCAAATGGGCCTTACACACTCAAACATATGCACCCACTGTACAAGCAATTCAGAGGACAATTATCTACACGCTCTGTGGTCTTGTGTACCTGTTCAGAGATTTTGGCAGAGGATATGTGAAGACCTATCCACATGGTTTAGCTGTCGTGTGCCAACTTCCCCCAGACTATGCATCTTAGGTGACATCAGTGAATTAGTGATGGAGTCAAATATATCACACACTGTTCTTACCCGCCTTGTGCATCGCTAAGAAAACTATCCTCATGAATTGGAAGTCAAAAAATAAACTATGTATTACTCAATACAGAAATTTATTAGTAGATCATGTTAGTTTAGAGAGAATGTCTGCTTCTTCTAAAGACCAATTGGAGGAATTTGACTCTCTTTGGTTCCCACTGATCAGCTCCATTACTTAGTGGGGGTGGTTGGCTGTTGGTTCTGCTCCTGATGTGCTTAGTAGGTGGTCGGGTGAGGACTCTGGGGGCCCGTGTAGCTGGTGACCTCCTGAGACTGGAGTCCTGGGGTGACCTTCTGGTGATGTCTGTGTGCCTGTTCTAGTTGATGGTGGTGGGGGCCTGGATGGTGCTGCCTTACGGTCCTGGGGTGTGGGCCGGGGTGCTTGGGGTGGTGGTGCCGGCCCTCGATCGGTTGGCTGGTCTTCCCTGTGTGGTTCGGGGGCTGGGCCCTAGGGCCCGGGCCCTGGGGCCGTGCCGGCTCCCGGTGTGTCCCCCCTGGCGCTGGGGGGGTCTCTGCTGTCCCGGGCGCGCCACCGGGTGGGGTGGGTTGACCTGACCTGCATCGGGATGTCCGGTCTGCGCTTTTGGGGCCCTGGGGTGCCTGCGCTGCGGGGGGTGGGGTGGGGGGTGGGGGCCGCGGTGGAGTGGTTGGTGGGGACGGGGCACTGTATTTCCAACTCAGGCCAGCATGTCCTGTCGCTTGTTTGTGTCTATTGTTGAGTGAATGGGCGTCTAGTTTGAGTGGGCTACCCTCTGCGATGGGGGCGATGGCGCCAGTCTCAGGTGCTGCAGTGCTCTGGGATGCTGTCACCACGGCCCCGGGCTCACCCCTCCCTGCCCTGTGCTGGGGTGTGGGAGGTCGGGGTGCCTATTGAGCCACTGGACAGCTGGCTCTCTTCTTCCAGGTTGGGTGGGGTTTTTTTTTTTTTTTTTTTTTTCTTTTCCCCCCCTTCCTGGTCATATCACCCGCCCCCCCCCCCCCCCCCACCACCACCACCCCTCTCCACACACACACACACACACACACACACACACACGTAGGGTGTAGGGTGGAGAGGCTACGTGCAGAGCCACGCGGCCACTTGCCTCTCTTTTTAATTGCACTATAGTCATTATAATTCACAACACATACACACATACTACACAATATACTTAGGACCTTTGGGGCAGGCATGTTACATAGAGGTTGATGAGATGGGGCCGCTGGCCCCATTCAGATCCTCTTTACGATCTGTCCCCAAATTTTATTTGCACTTTAGACATGGAGGGTTTTGGGGGGGCAGTGTGGGCAGGCACTGACGTCCAGCAGTTGGTGCTTGTGGCACAACTGCCCCCTCAATTTTAACTGCACCCTATACACCTCATTCATTCACAACATAAACACATACACTTACAAGTTGGGCGGGGGGAGGGGGGGTGGGTCATCTCACACCCCGATTTCTTACACCTTGCCCGGGGTGGGGGTCGGGTGGTTCCTTGGGGCCGGGCTGGCGGCGTCTTGGGGTCACTGTTGGCCCTGGGGTGGTTTCCACTCGCCCCATCTTCAGAGGGTGGGTAGCTATGGATGGATGTGTGTCTTTGTATTTGTCACAGTCTTCGTGAGTATGGGTGGGCGAGTGGATGTGTACGTATGGTGTATCTATGTTTATATGTGTGTGGGTGAGTGTGTTTGTGCATAAATGTGTACACGTGTGTGCTTGCGGGGGTGCGTGTGTTTGTATGTTTGGCTGGACCTGGGTCTGGGCATGTGCCTTGCCTCCTGGCCGCTCCTTGCTGGTCGCCTCCCCCCCCTGCCCCCCTGGGGTGTGGGTACCTCCGGGTTCCTGGGTGGGGCTGGATGTTCTGATATGGGTGGTGACCTGCTTCCCTGGGGGCTGCGGCGCGGGGCTGCATTGGCTTCTTCGGCGTGGGGGGGGGGCTCTGTGGGGGCTTGGGCGGCCCTTGGGTGCCGGGGGCCCTGGGGCCCTGCTGCCGGCCGTGCAGGGGGGCTGGCCGCTGGGGGGGGGCTGGCTTCTCGTTGCCTCAGGTTCTCTGGTGTCCTTGCTCCTTGACTGCGGGGAGTCCGTCTGAGACCTCCCTCCCCCGTCTGCTGGGGGGGGTGTACGGTTGTCTTAGAATGAGTGGCCGCGGGTCTTCGTAGGTCTTGATGGGCTGCTGGTGGCCTGGGCTACCTGGGGTTCTCTTTGCCTGCCTCTAGCTTCTGGTGGGCGGGGCTGCGGCTTTCTGCCTTCATTGGTAAGCACATTTCATGACACAAAGACATACACCCACATAAAAACACAAATGGTTGGTTTGTGTAACTATGCGTCGTCTTTTATTTTGTTTTCCCCACACAATCTTTAATTTTGCAAATATTGTCAATATCTTATGTTTAACAAGTGACGAACTATTTGGTTTACCTACTTGCACTCTTTCCTGTTTCTTTTTTCTATCTCCCCCCCCCCCTTTTTTTTTTTTTTTTTTTTTTTTTTTTTTCTCCCCTTTCTCTTTTCTTTCTTTTCTCTTTTCTATTTCTTAAGCCTGTCATTTCTGGCACAATTTGTTAAATAACATGTTAAAAATAATTCAAATAAAATAAAGGGTCACACAGTAACAAGAGGAGCCTATAGAGAACCTATAGAGCTTATCTTGAAATAGCAAATATGTTTGGCACAACAATGCATTCAGATCACAGTTCTGTTTGCAAGATCTGCCAGACATGACAGGCTAAAAAAAAAAATAAAAAAAATAAAAAAAATAAATAAAAAAAATAAAAAAAAAAAAAGATATGGTTTTACCAAGTATGGTTTGAGTTTACAACACGCACTTTAAGTTTTCTTTTCTTTTATTTGCACTTATTTCTTTAGTTGGATGTAATGTTTGTTAATTGCAAATGTATCTTTTTATGAGTTATAAGGAAAAAGTTGCAGAACGTTTGTAATGATGAACCCAGTAGCCCAGAGAGGGTTTAACTGATACAGAGGATGACTTAAGGAGAATATTGGAGTTAGGAATACTACATGCTCATTCAAAGAGTGAGGAATTAATTGCATTTCATGTTTGCAAAAGCTTAAAAAATGATTTAAGAATCAATCATTTAATTGGTTAAAAAATAATTTCATTTATTGTTTGCGTTGTTGGAGATAATTTCATGACTACAAAGATTTTGAGAAGAAGAACATGCATGTAAAATATTACTGTGGTAATAAGAGAAATGAAGATAAAGACTAAGCTATAGCTGTAAGAATAAGATAGGAAATTGGGTTTTATTTAGCTGTATGCAATAATATCATTATTGTGTGTAGGCTAGGTTTGATTTGCTGATTAAGAAGTTGGATTGGATTGCTGGATCGCATCCTTGGATTCTCTCCGGACGGAGATGGCGAGCCTATGCCCAGAGCAGAACTGAACATTGGTCGAGGAGTCCCCTTCTTCTCTTCTGTGGTAACATCTACGTGGTAACAATACAAGCCACTGACTGAAAAAAGGAGCTGAACTTGAAAGACAAACATATTTTGACTTGACTAACGACCAAAAGGACAAAGCTGAAATACTGAGCTCAGTAAGACTGTGTTTTGATTTTGATATGCCGGCTTGTTGTTATTATTATTGTTCTGATTACGTTGTGTTGTTATTTCATTTTTGCTCAAAATAATAACTGTCTTTTGCTCATTTCCTGCCTCCAGCCAATTCATTTCGCACTCACCTTGATTCCATTGTACTCCTGCCGAACCTAGCATCTGGTCTTAGATATTTGAGTTGTTCTGAGGTACTTAATAAGTCAGGGGTTACAAGTACGTTAGTGAGGCAATGATAAGATAAACCTCATCACCAGTTCATATTGTGTAATGATGAGATTGGATTAGATTGTACTAACAACTGAATTAATTATTTGGTCAACAAAGTTTTTCCAAAACTAAACTCATTGATGACAATGAAATCTGATGGAGGGAGAGTTTCTTTGTTACATATATGTTAATATGTTACAGCTGTAATGAAAATGAAGTGATAGAGGACATGGTGTTCACTGAAAAAGTGCCTGTTTTATGGAAAGCTTTTCTGAATTGTTGAAGCACTAAGTTACATTCTCCAAACTAAACTGATTTATTAAATCAAGGAAAAGCTGAAACAGTCGTTACCTTTTTAGACACAATCGTCTTTTCTTTTTTTTTTTAAACCTCTAAACATGTTCTAGGCAGACGTGAAGCATAGATGTCATTTATTAAACACTGTGAGGGCACAGAGGGCACAGCCTGCAGAGTTGAAGGTTGACACCAACAATGGAAGGAAGCAATGTGAGAGGCAGAGGAGGAAGATGACGAAGAGCAACATCAACAACAGTTCAGACAACATTTGAGCTCCTGCTTTAGATTCGGTTTTTATATGAAATACAATAGAATAAAGAGTTTACTCACAGCAGCATTTCCTTTCCCAGTTTTCTTATGCAACATAAAGCTTGTTTGAGTCATTGTGAAAAAAGTTAAACTGGCAACTTTCATGAGTAAATCATAGTGTGAGACATGGAAGTCTTATGACATATTAACACTTGCTTAATTTTTAATAATAATAATAATAACCCAAAATTGTTTTTAAATTACCCATCAAAACTACCACAGATACAGCCACTAAAAATGGCCGCTCTCAGCCATTTGACATCCAGCTGGTTACCAGCTGCTTGGAGCCCCCCCTCCTTGTCTGGGGGCGTTTCTACTTTTCACTATAAACACGCCCCTTTGAGTCAATTGCCGCCAGGAGATGGCACTTTCTTTTTTGGATTTTTGACCACAGTGGATAGAAAAACACACAATGGAACATAATCAGTCACTGACTGACCTCCCAGAGCCCAGACTTCAGCATAACTGAAGCAGTTTGGCATCATCCTGACAGAGAAAGGAATAAAAGGCAGAAACATCCAAAGAAAAGCTTTGAATGACTTTCAAGAAGCCTGGAGAACTGATAATGAAGACTATTTAAAGAAATTACAGAAAGCTGCTGAACCACCGAATTAAAGTGTTTCCAATTTTCAGCTGGCAAAACATCCAAAATATGTCAAGGTTCTAATTATGTTCCAGTATGTGCTTTAGTTTGAGTAAAAGTCACTTTATCAGTAAACGACATCGTGCACATAGTGCTTTCATGCCCTGTCACTGCTCGAGATTTTTAGAGCTGTCAGTAAATTTCTGTTGTCAACAGGAACAGGGTGGTAATCTAAACTTGTACCTTCATGTGAATAACATGAAAACACACTAATTTACCGCCTCATACGAGGCATGAATAAATCTGGACTGTTTAAAGGGCCACAAAGATTTTTATTTAAAAAGTTAGTTTTGTATGATCTCTGTATGATCAAGATTCTTTGCTATAAAAATATTAATATATACCAGCATAATTACATTCTGCCTGTTAATCTACAAGACTTAATTTTTTCTTTTTTTTTTTTTTAAACAATTTTTGAAAAGAACAGTGTAAACAGATGTAAACATGGCCAAAAGTATGTAGACACCAAATTACAGAAACCAGCTTTGACCACAAACTTCATCGTGCTCATGTCCAGTGCTGATGTAGGGTTCAGCTCATGTTTGAGTCCAGTTCACCCTGAATGTGTTGGAGGTTCTTCTGAGCGGTCTTTATGGGTTATTCCTGTGTTGAAACCAGGACAGACTCTGGTTAAAAACCTATGAAGCCGGGCCTGGCAACGAATTACACGTCCCAGGTCTTTGAGCAGCGCCTCTATTGCAGCTGGCTGTCCGGACAGTCTGCCGGCGTCCCTCCGTAGTCGTTGGAAAAACCTCCTCACTGCCCGCCCGGCTCTCAAAGGACCAAAAAATGTTAGTTTCGGACCACCGTTAAATAAAGAAAGACACAGAAACCCGTAGTTGATCTTTTTACCTGCAGGGAGAGTCTCAGTCAGCCAACACGCGTGTGTGTATGTCTGAGGGAGAGTCTGAACCTTCTTCCTGCTTGGCTCTTTTATTTTAGCATCACGTGAGTTTACACAAAGCTCAGGTAACAACATCACTCACTTCACATGATGAAATCACATATGTTTACACAAAGCTCAGGTAATGACATCACTCACGTCACATGATGTAATCATGTATGTGTGTGTGTGTGTGTGTCTGTGTGTCCTCAGGAAACAGGCGTTACCTGCTTTCCATGTGCATGTTTATGATAAACACATTGTGATACATAGAAAAACAGTTAAACATTTATCTATTCTTACATTTCCTCCCTGTTTATCATGAACATAGCACATACTACCCTGAATGAGGTTGAGGCGAAAAACCTGTCGTGCAGCTGTATATCCTTCTTTTGACCCAAAGTCACACTCTCTATTCTTCCAAGACAGGAAAATTCCTCAACGGCCCCGCCGCTCACGGCAGCCACTGCTAGTCAGTCTCACTCGGGGAAGCACCTACATACATATGCAAATTTTAAACATTAGTTTGAAAACTAGTTTACATCCACCCCCATCACTTGGTCTCCCATTTTCAATGGGGGTTTCATATTTGGTCTTCTGTTTCATCCTCCTGCCCACCCTGCACAAGGGTACACTGATAGAAAGCTGAAAGGAAAACATTCGTCATCATTTTCCTTAAACATGGAACAATACAACTGAAAAATAAACAAAACAGTAGCAGAATGACCCCTGGTGGCACTAAGACTTTCAGCAGAGCTTGCCACCAAGCTCCAGTAGTCAGCCAAGAGAGCCAGTCCTGACTCCCTCAAGGTGTCTGCCGTTCCACATACTGCTCCAGGGTGTATACTCCTCCTTGCGGGGCGGCCAGCAAGTCCAAAACCACTCTATTCTGCATCACCATTGCACGCAAGGCGCTCAACTCTTGTGTTGCAGTCGAGATGGTCATCAATGCGCCCAGGGTGCAGATCCAGTTCCACGTGGTCATTGCACGTGAATGAGCCATCCCTATTTAGTGGGGGATTCAGTTGTTTTCTTCACGGGTTTGAGACGAAGGTGGCCTAGGGCTCACCCCCCCCTTTGTACCCCGACTTCCATCCCCTACTCAGCGTTGGTTGGCTCAATCCTTTTGCAATGGCTGAGGTGTATCCACGTGGATCTCTGCTATTTTGACTGCAGTTGGCGTGGTCAGTAGTACTTTGTAGGGTCCATCCCACCGGGGTTGGTTCCAGCACTTCTTCTTAATCACTCTGACCAGGACCCAGTCTCCCACCGCCACCGGATGTTCCTGTTGAGAAGCAGAAAAACCTTCCGGCCGTTTATTTGTAGCAACAACCTTTTTTGCTTTGGAACAATTTTCTCATCCAATCACTCAAGTCTGTCTCTTCCTCTGCTTGTTGTTCTTCTGTGTACACCGGGAGTCTAAAAGGTTGGCCGAACAATGCCTCATAGGGGGTTATCCCTGTGTTGTTGGGGGTCACATGCATGTATGTTTTTACTAAGTCTATGCATTCTACCCAGGGCCTTCCCGTTTCTGCCATACATTTCCTTAGTCTGTTTTTACTTATAGGTCTTACTCACCATCCCCCCCTGTTGATACATGTGTTAAACCATGTGTCAATATGGCTGCTGTTTTGAATAGTGACCTAGGAAGTACAGGTTTTCCTTTTAGGTGGTACTTTAAGTGTAAGTGAGTGGAAAAGCACCAGTTCTCTGGAGGCCTCAACAGCGAGTGCTGCTGCACATACTGCTTGCACGCAATGTGGTAATGCTCCTGAGACTGCATCTAGGCGTTTGGAGTAATAAGCAATTGGCCTCAATTTATCTGCAAAAGACTGTAACAGAGCTGAGGTCATAAACCCATCCTTGCAATCTACAGTCTGGACAAAATCTGTTTTGTAATTTGGAAGAGGCAGCACTAGGTCTGTTACCAGTGCTTCTTTTACTTTTGTGAAAGCTTCTCCAGCCTCTCGTCCATTGTATGACATCTGTCATTGCCATGGGGTTGTTGTATGTGTGCTAGGCTGCGTGTGTGTGTTAGGCGCTATACGTCAGTAATGAGTGTGAGTTGTGTGTGTGTGTGTTTGTAGGTGATATCTCACTTCCCTTCTCTGCTGATCAGGCAACTCGCCCTCATCTGACTTGTCTGGAGTCCTCCTCTCTGATCAGTGTGACACAGTCTGGTTAGTCCATGTTCCCTTCACCATTCATGGGCATTCATTTCACCAATGACCCATCAGGCCGCAGTTTTCATCTGTCATCTTGGACAGCACATCCGAGAGAAGTCACCCCGCTCTTTCCTTGCCCTCGTCCACGTCCTCTCCCATGGGCAACACTTTGCCCAGTGGCGACTGCTGAATGCAGAGTCAATGTTGCTTTCCTCTATCAGCATCTTGTCTTCTTTTTCTTCTTCTTCTGAGTAACCATCTCCTGCGCATGTCGCACATGACGCTCACTTCAGTGTGACGACTGTCACACTTCAGGTCTCTGAGCAGCCGATCTCGTCCGTCCCCACACAGGGGAGAGCAGCGTTGAGCGTTCTTCTGGGGTGGAGCTGTCTGCTTGTCTGCAGTTTGTAGTGCGGCAGCGGCTCACTAAAAAGGTGTAGGTGGTGGGTCCCGTATTTGGCCACGATGATTCTGGTGCAGACGATGTGTGATCGGAGGGCAGGAGTCCAGATCTGGGTCAGAGATTTTCAGCGTTTATAAATTTGCCTGCAAAAAGGGCATAGAGAGATGAGATATCACAAGTAACAACAAATGGAGGTGGCCCCAAAACTGCCACTCCATTAATTAGGGCATCAGCTGTTCTGCCGCTCAAAACTCCACTAAGATCTCGCTCTCCGCCGAGTTCTTTCACTATTAATTTTCTACTCCTGCGTTCCCCTCTCCATTTTTTCCTAGTGAGACGTCTCTCACAGGTTCTTCTATGTGTAAGAAAACAGAGAAAAAGGACACATTCAAGGAGGCCTAATCACCTTAGGTTAAACAACACAATTTGTCTTTAACCTCTTTTACACGCGACCCAGTCTGCGTGCCACCCATTCGCCGATGGGTGTTACCCTTTTAAGCAGACTCCCAATGTCTATTCGGCTCTGAGAGTGACAGATGCAATTTTTGATTTACCTTTTAAATCAAACTTTTTCCCATTTTAAATTATTTGGAATCTTTCTCACTCGATATGTGTTCCGGCCGTGCCTCTAAGGCAGGGTCCTTGAATCCAGGCAGCTGTCCAGCAAAGGGTGAAAATTCGAGTTCCTCCGTAATTTGCAAATGCAGGAGGACTGAAGCATTTTTTTTTTCTTCAGCTTGGCCAGTGACTCGTCACTTCTTTGTGGAAGAACTTACTGGATCCTACCAACAATCACCAAAATTTTTATGGAAATTTATCAAATGAGAGAGACAAAATTCCTGTCGCCCATTGTTCTATGTCAATTTTGTGTGGGGTTAAGCCTTTAACGGCCTCTTGCATTTCAGTTTCAGTCCAAGGTCGGCAAACCAAAATAGTGGGAGGTTGAGGGGCGCTTGCTGTCCCTGTGTTTGGGTTCGCGACTTGGAGCATGGGGAAGGTTTGTGCCACTTGTTCCAGTGCAGGTGGGGGCCCTCCACAATTGAAACAATCCCTTTCATGCCCGTACTCTGATAAAATGGGATAACCTGCTGGCTTAGGTGTGGCATGCACATCTATGTGCGCCAGTGTTTTAAGTTCTCCATTTCTGGTGCGGCTCGCAATGGGAGAAAAAGCTGCGGGAAAAACAGCTGTTAAGCCTTCCCTTGCTTGGGTCACATGTTGTTTTGTCCCACTAGCCCCCTCCCCCCTCTAAACATGGCGTGGCTTGTTTTGCCCCGTTAGGCCCTCCCCCCTCTAAACATGGCGCAGCTCCGGGTGCCGCAGGATCAGGCCCCCTACGGTCTTGCTGGGGTCTACATACAATGTGAGTTTCCTCATCTGCCTTTATTACAGCTGCATGCACGTGTGTGGGTGGTTTTGCCGCTGTGGCTTTTGCCTTCCGCTGTTCCTGTCGGCGTTTAGCCTGTAACAGCCACAACTTTGCACACTGCAGTTCCGACTGCGCCTTTTTGCAAAATGCTGCTTTTTGTTGCAGCTGTGTTACTAAGTTTTCACATTCTGTCACTACCAACTTTCCCTTAAACCCATATTTTTTCTTCCATTCATTTATATATTGAGTTGACCCTTGTTTATGCCATTCCATAAATTTTACATCGCCCTCTAATACGGCGGCCTCGCATTTCGACAAGGACTTACCCATTGTTTCCGACGTACAATCAGCCTGTGCTTTGTCCCGTACAGACCACGTGTCTTTATTGAGACCTAAACCCAAATCCGCCCTTCACTGTGTACTTCAACAGACCATGAAGTTGAAAACCGTTAGATTTTCTTCATGCTGCTGCTTCCACTTCAATGGCGGCTTTCACTCTCTCAGTCACTCACATTCACACACACATACGCGTATTTATGGCGCCTATTTTAAATCTTTGTTTACGGCGAGAACACCAAAATTCCAAATTAAGGCCAAATTACCAATTTGCTTTCTCCTTTCGGCGAGAACACCTATGGTACCGTTTTATACTTTATTTTCCTACGCTTTTCCCTGAAAAGCTAACTTTCCCTGAAAGTTACTTCGGCCGGTGCCCCTCGTGAACCCTGTTCTGAGGGCGCTTTTCCCTGAAAAGCGAACTTTCCCTGAAAGTTACAACGGCCGGTTACCTCACGAACCCGGTTCGGAGGACGTATACTACAGTTTTCCCTGAAAAGCCAACTTTCCCTGCAAGTTATCCTGGCAATCGGACCCGGTCCGACTCAGTAGTGTACGATTTGTTTGCGCTTTTCCCTGAAAAGCTCCGGCCGGTTACCTCACGAACCTGGTTCGGAGGACGTAGACTACAGTTTTCCCTGAAAAGCCAACTTTCTCTTAAAGTTATTCTGGCAATCGGACCCGGTCCGACTCAGTAGTCTACGATTTGTCCTACCTGGTTTCTTCACGTTGGTGGATCGGGTCTCGAGGAAAGCGTTCCCAGCGACCGCGGAGAAACCTATGAAGCCGGGCCTGGCAACGAATTACACGTCCCAGGTCTTTGAGCAGCGCCTCTATTGCAGCTGGCTGTCCAGACAGTCTGCCGGCGTCCCTCCGTAGTCGGTGGAAAAACCTCCTCACTGCCCGCCCGGCTCTCGAAGGACCAAAAAATGTTAGGTTCGGACCACCGTTAAATAAAGAAAGACACAGAAACCCGTAGTTGGTCTTTTTACCTGCAGGGAGAGTCTCAGTCAGCCAACACGCGTGTGTGTATGTCTGAGGGAGAGTCTGAACCTTCTTCCTGCTTGGCTCTTTTATTTTAGTATCACGTGAGTTTACACAAAGCTCAGGTAACAACATCACTCACTTCACATGATGAAATCACATATGTTTACACAAAGCTCAGGTAACGACATCACTCACGTCACATGATGTAATCATGTATGTGTGTGTGTGTGTGTGTGTGTGTGTGTGTGTGTGTGTGTGTGTCTGTGTGTCCTCAGGAAACAGGCGTTACCTGCTTTCCATGTGCATGTTTATGATAAACACATTGTGATACATAGAAAAACAGTTAAACGTTTATCTATTCTTACAAAAACTGATTTTCATTCATCTAAATAAAGCATCAACACGTGGAAGGGAAACTGCACCAAACAGGGGTTCATGGCCCTTAACAGGGTGGTTCATTCAGCTGAATGGACCATCAGACCATGGACCCTCCCCAACCTTACATTCACACCAAGCAGTGCAGATTAAAGGCTAAGAAGATCCTTAAACAACCAAGCCATCCTGGAAAGTCTCTCTTCTCCCTGCTCCCATCAGGTCGTCACTACCGCTGCCTGAGGACTAAGACTTAAAGGTTGAAGAAGAGTTTTTAATCCACAAGCCATTTGTCTGCTCAACTCTGAGCCCTAATCTGCACTATATGCACTACTTATGCACTACTCTGTTCTGTTTGACTTGCACTATACGATGCACTTACTCACACTTCTGCAATAACATGCCCTCATGTAAATACCAACAACTAGGATTTTATATTTCTACCCTATATATTTATATATTTTATCTTGTGTACTGTGATGTGTGAATTATTTATTTTATTCTTATTTATATATCTTTACTATTTACTATCGGCTGCAGCTGCAAAAAACATTTCACAGTGCATTGTACTGTGTATCACTGTACACGTGACAAATATTTTATCTTATCCTAATCTCACCCAAATGTTAAGAAAACAGCTACAGACCTTTAGGGGAAAAAAAAAAAAAAGATAACACAGACAGGAATCATCCGTGTCATGAATAAGTTGTTGCTGTCTTTGGTGTTACTTGCTGCAGCTTCTGGGAGGTTATCTTATTGTCCAGATTATCCATGAAGCCTTTGCCCACAGACTCCCTTTCTACCTGCTCTCCTTTGGCCTCACTGGGTAGAAACATGTGGATCTGTGTGCAAACTGGACCAGCAGCTGGACGCTGACAGCAGCTCAGAAGGCAAGGCTTCCCAACCACAGACAAAGACTCTTCCTGATCCTGCAAAGTTGAAGGTCAGATGCGACTGTCACACCCAGCTCAGGGCCGGGTTGTGTGAGTGTCATCTCACTGGTCTTGGCCTGGAGTTCGGGTGTATGGCACGGGAGAAGTGAATATAGGCCGGTCGACTGCAGCTCTGGACCCACTGATGAGGCTGGCTGGTCTTATAGGGGAACAGGGAGGATGACATGCTCAATGAAGAAGGTGGTGGAGGTCATTTCTATAAAAGAGTTTGAACAGGACGTTCATATTTGTGGTGAAGAGGGATGTTCACAGAAACTGTGAAACCAGATGGGGAGCAAAAGGAAATTATTTTCACTGATGTAAAATATTAATAAGATCAACAGTCTACAAATAACACTTTAGTGAGAAAGACCTTAGTGAGAAAGGCATTTTACCTCAGTTTGATTCCACATCCATAAATACAGGTTTTCAAATACGAAGCCGCACTTCCCTATTTTCATGAAGGAAATGGAACTCTGCATGGCCAATTTATTCTTGCCATAACAATAAGGCTTTAATAACCATTGGTAGTTGTAATTTTTTTTCATTTGTTGCCACTGTAACACATTTTTTGTGCATTTGTGTTTTGATCTATTTTTTATATATATATATATATATATATATATATATATATATATATATATATATTGTCATTTATGTATTAGAATTTTGTTTTTCACACAATGATTCAAATTGTCCTGCTGTCCTAATGGTCTCTCTCCTTTGGAGGTCACAGCTCAACCAACAGCACACAGTCAAGGAGAAGAGGGGAGGAAGTGAGAAGCAGCTTAATTAAACTTCCTGTTAATGTTCCTGTGCTGTCAGGTATGTACTGAGGCAGGTGCTTCTTAGAATGCCTTAATCCAGTTTACAGGTCAAATTTATATTTATACGGACAGTTTATGGACTGCAACAAGGCTGCTAAGAGGACAAAGGGTTATTTTAGTCTGTGAAGTTATATTGTTGTCATGCTCTTGGAAATGGCATCAGTTCCATAGTAAAAATTTACTGCCATTGTCTCATCAAACTAAATGAGGTCAGGTATGCTCAGTTTAAACCACAGTAGTAAAATATGAGGTCAGTCCATTTATTCATACACGTTGATGTCTCTAATTTGCCGCCTATCATATTGTGCCTTTACTCTGCTACCTGTTCTCTGCTCTGCTGATTATATAAAAAAAAATGAAACAGATGAAAGATCCAATAGCAGAGGAACACTGGGTGCCCAGCTCCAGATGCTGAGCAAAGAGAAAAGTGCTCTATTGGGGTGATATGGGACTAAAAGGTCTTTGAGATAAGATGGGGCCTGATTATTCAAGACCTTGTATGTGAGGAGAAGGATTTTAAATTCTATTCTAGATTTAACAGGGAGCCAATGAAGAGAAGCCAATATGGGAGAAATCTGCTCTCTCTTTCTAGTCCCTGTCAGTACTCTAGCTGCAGCATTTTGGATCAGCTGAAGGCTTTTCAGGGAGCTTTTAGGACAGTCTGATAATAATGAATTACCATAGTCTACCCTAGAAGTAATAAATGCACGAATTAGCTTTTCAGCATCATTCTGAGAAAGGATGTTTCTAATTTTAGAAATATTATTCAAATGCAAAAAATCAGTCCTACATATTTGATTAATATGTGCATTGAAGGCCATAAACTGGTCAGAAATAACTCCAAGATTTTTCACAGTGTTACTGGAGGCCAAAGTAATGCCATCCAGAGTAAGGTTCTGGTTTGACACCATGTTTTTATGGTTTGTGGGGCCGAGTTCAAGAACTTCAGTTTTATCTGAATTTAGAAGCAGGAAATTAGAGGTCATCCAGGCCTTAATGTCTTTAAGATATTCCTGCAGTTTAATTAATTGATGTGCGTCATCTGATTTCATGGATAGATAAAGCTGAGTATCATCTGCATAACAATGAAAATGTATGGAATATATTCTCATAATATGATATGACTCCAACCACTGCAGCTCATTACCTTCAATAACAACGACATGCTCTAATCTCTGGAATAAAATATTATGGTCAACATTATTGAACACTGCACTGAGGTCTACCACAATAGTTTTGATAGTTTTATATGGTACATATAAATTATTTTTTCAAGTCTACTTCCTGGTTTCCTGATTGGGGAACATCTATAAATTACAAACATTTGTGAAAGAATAGGTCGCTCTCAGGAGCTCAGTGAATTCCAGCCTGGTACTGTGATAGGATGATACCTGTGCAACAAGTCCAGTCATGAAATTTCCTCACTATTAAACATTCAACAGTCAGCTGTTAGTAGTATTATAACAAAGTGGAAGTGATTGGAAATGACAGCAAGTCAGCCATGAAGTGGTAGGCCACATAAAATCACAGAGTATAAAGAGCTTCATGGAATCGGTTTCCATGGCTGAGCAGCTGCATCCAAGCCTTACATCACCAAACACAATACAGTGGAGAAAAGTATGTTTCTACTGGACTCCAGAGCAGGAGTGGAGTGAGAAATCACGCTTCTCCATGGATGAGTCTGGGTTTGGTGGTTCCCAGTAGAACAGTACTTGTCTGACTGCATTGTGCCAAGAATAAATCAGTGTTTGACCTCACAAATGCACTTCTGGAAGAATGGAGGTTAGAGAGAACTTGGAAAAGCTTGAGTTCAGTGAAAACAGTTTTCAGTTTGTGTGGTGAACACTCAGTAGTGTTTTTATAGTTGTCATTGTGTAGATTTCAGCAAGAATAAAACTTTTGTTTCTTAGTGAACGACAAGCTTCATTGTTTATGTTTTTATCTTTGTGAGTGTCGATTGTATGTGTACAGTATGTATGAATATGGAAGACCACAGAGGGGACTACATAGTTTTTTAACACTGTTGCTGAAATATTTTATCAGGGATCCTGTTAAAACAATGTGATGAATCATTGACTCCATATAATGAGAGAACCCAGCGGCTCCATCATGCTGGGGTTGGATTTAATGAGAAGGGTCAGAACAGATCAGTACAAAGTTATTAATTAATAACTGATTAATCAACTAACAAGTTCAACTGTACTTTTATGAACTTTTGGGTAGTTTAATTTACAAAAGAAAAAACATTTTTTTCATGTGTTTTATGTGGAAAAACCTCAATTTGAAGTACCTGATAACAAAAACTGATAAATGTACTGAAGTTAAATGTACAACAGTGAATCAGTGAAGAAGAAGCAGAAAAAAGTCATGAAAAGATTCATGTCAAGTATAAATTCCATAAGTTTGTATGTAAACACCATACTACAGTAAATGTCTTAAATCCTCATCTGACACAAATGGACCAACAGCCTCCATGTAAACATTTTCATCCTCAAGAATCGGCTCTGATTTATGAAGTTTATCATCGCTCTGTGTTCAGGCTCTACACCTGAACTGATCACAAAGCCTTTCTCCATCCTCACAGTGTCAGTCTGAGAGTCTGACACCACATTCAAAACACATTCACAAGGTCGTACACAATCTTACACAATTTTAGACAAAGGGTCACAACTTCCAGTAAACGTGAAGATCTTCTAGAGTAGAAACAAAACACACCACACAAGATTCTTGTATGATTGAGCTGATTGTTTATTCTGAATGTTGTTTTCATTTAGTTATTGCATTATTTGGTCCAATTGTCCGATTTATCCAGGAAAGGTAAGAACAGACATTCACAGTAACAGCTGGTTCAGTAGAGGCACATGTACCACTACCACTGATTACACCATAAATCATGTTATTGTAGATCACTCCACCACCAGAATCACCCTGAGAGAGAGAGAAATATAGTTTGTTATAAGTTTGTTCCAAAATATCTGATAGCTACACAGATGATATGCAGTAATGCTAGCAGCTGTGCCAACTCACGTCACATATATGTACTCGAGGTTCTTTCAGACACATCCTGTTGCCATATGGCACGACTGAATAACATGCAGCATATCTGGTAGGCCCACAGTCAACAACATGCATATTTCCACACTGAAGATGAGGTGGTAGATCAGGGACTAAAGAAAAAAATCAAAAGAACAAAAGTAATTCATCATCTTTAATTAAGTAAAATCTTGAGATGAATGTTTGTTTTCTTATTTCTGGATATTTTCAAATGATTTTCAAACAGAATTTCTTAGCTGCATCTAAGAAGGAGGAAACCTTTCATACAGAATATCCACTATAAAATTAAAGAAATACTCTGCTTTTCATAATAAAAACATAAATGTAACCATAAAGCTGACACAGAAACCAAAATCAAATTTTAACATAAACTGTGAAATAATCAACCAAAATTGATCTTACGTGTATTCCCATTTTCATCTACTGCATAATCACCAAGGCCTGCCACCTGAACGACATCTCCTCTAGAAAAAGATAAAAAATATATAATCAATTAATTTCACATCCATTCATGAGTTGTAATCACAAAATAAATCAATAAATCATATTGATGTACCCTGCAGGCTCAGTATCTCCAGCCCACCTCAACTCAGCTAATTTAACTTTGAGGGTTTGGATCACATGTTAAATTTCATTCCTTTAACTGTTTGCTGTGTTTTATTGTCATTGACTGAAGTCATGGATTAACTCCTAAAATCAAAACAAGGAGTCTTAACTCATGTTCCACACTCAGTGACATTATTGTTGATATCAGTCAGGAAGAGATGGAGGTGTAATGTCAGTAATGGGGTTTTGTAAATTCAGAAGTATGATGCCCCTCATCGTCTCCTGCTGCATCAACTTTGTTTTTAAGTTTGAACTCTCCTGAATCATCTTCTGAAAATTGGTGCATGTATGGATACATTTTCTTGTCAACAGGTGAGAGCACACTACTGTAAAAGAAAGAGATCTTGACAGAACAAGAAAGAAAGAGAGCTCTGTTGTAAAATGTAAGAAACAATAATTGTTTTCATCCAAATTATTTTCATATTTCATATTTTCATCTCTGAAAGTCAGCTGTGTTTTGTTTTGTGGCCTTCATCTTTGGCCAAACAATAAAGTTCTTCTTTGCACTACAAGTGTCTCTGGAGCTTTCACCTCTGTGGACCTTGAAAGCAGGTGAAGCTGTGTGAGAAACTGCTACACTGTTTCAAGTGACCTCAGACAGCAATGCAACACTGCCCCCTACTGTTCTATGCTGCCAGTTACAAACAAACTACAGAGTGCAGGGTTTAAAGGATATTATTATTATTATTATTATTATTATTATTATTAATAATAATAATAATAATAATAATAATAATATTTAAATTTACACTGTTCTTACATTATTCTTGTTAAATTGTCCTGTTTTATGTTCTTTCAGCTCACTGAATGTGATTCACTGCTTTAAAGAAACAGAAATTGTATTTTCAATCTTGAAATCATTGTTATGGTTAATACTGTTCTAAAACTGCAAGAATCAGATCAATATATTTTATGGAAAATTAGTTTAGGATGTATTAATTTCAGTCATTTTACACTTTTCTAACTGCCTGGAGCGAGGCCTGTAATCCCTGAGGATCTATGAAGGGAACAGAGTTTGGCAGTTGGAGCTGTTCCAGGAAACATCATGGGGAATGGGAGGTGTTTGGACAATAATTGGTTAGCTAATTAAGACTAAATATAATGCAGTGAGTGCAGTTTGATGCAGCGTGCAGTGCGACGTTGACACATTCACACTTCCTGGACTAAAGTGTGACTGCACCTGGCTTCAGGATGTTTTGGGCGTGCAGTAAGAAGAAAGGTGGAGGGACTTCATTTGTGACTAAAAGTGGTGCAATCCCAAAACATGTCACTGAGCTGGAATGTGTTAATTTTACCTGCTGAGGGAATTTGTCATTGCAGTTGTTGCTGTTTGAATCAACACACTGTCTGAATTCCTCTATCAGCTGAAGCAGAGGTCATCCAAATGACTGACTGCATACTCAAAGATACAGACCATCCTCTGCACCACCTACTGACATTCAGCTCAACATTTTCTGTAATATCTGTTTCAGGATGGATACAGAAAATCTTTATCAAGTCACACCACATTTAAGCTCCTCTGTTTACCAATTAGATTTTAAGTGAACTCCTTCTTTGGTGTAATATTTCAACTTTACAAGCTTTAAATTTCTTACTGTGATATCATATTGATTGAGCAAAGTCTTTTTTGTATGTTTTTTATGTATGTTTTTTTTTTGTTTTTGGCTTCTGTAACACTGTAAGTTACCATACAGTGCTTGTAAAAAGTTTGCACCCCTGTTTTGCCCTTTTATTGCTTTTATCAATGGAATCATTGTCAATATGGGCTTTTAAATTAAAAATTGTGAGTGTGGAAACAGATTTCTGCAAAGTAATGTGAATGAATTTAAAAATTATTAACATAAAGTAGCATCATAACATTCAAAGATCTAAATGTATGGCCATGGTTCAGTAAGCAGGTGACCAACTGGCAATATTGTGGACAGGTTCATAATAATTAAAATGTGTAAAGGACAAGCCAGCAACATTCAGACTGGTATCGCTCTGTTTCTCTGCAGCTCAAAAATGGATATTTTAGACTTTTATGATAAAGGCAAAACTTACATGTTTGGAGGATTTGAGCAGTCAGGTAAGGCAACAGGCTGAATGTTAGACGGGGTAGGGAGTTTCAGTAGCATGATGTCATCTCCACTGGTGTCAGGAAAGATGAAGTCATTTCGGACCCTCACCTTTTTTCCCTGACTTGGCTGTGGATGAATTTCTAAATGTGCATACATATCCCTGCACAAGGGGACAGGGGTGTTAGAGAATGATCATGTCCATAAGAAATGCTGTCTTTATTTTTAAATACCTAAATGTATTAAAAAAGTTTGTTGCCTCAGGACTTTAAGAAAAATAAATTAAGAAAGAAATATTTCATTACACATTTTTGAGTGAAACTCACGTACTCACCATCCTGGTTCCCAGCAGTGAGCTGCAGTCAGAACCCACTGTGGATGGATCAGTGAGCCACCACAGAGAGTTGCATCTCTTCGTTTTTGTGCAGTTACCTTCACATGATACAGACGCTCAGTACTTTCACAGCTGTGGTCGTGAAAGATTCTCTTGTGCAAATCTACCCCCGTGCTCACTGTGATGCCTGAAAAAGAAAAGTAATTTACTAACAACTAGTAGCTTCTGCCATCTGACAATGAAGAACATATTCTTTCCAATAATTATGGTACCAAACAGCATTAGTGTGACTGTAAAGATTTAGTGAAAAAGAAAAAACTTCAATTCAGTTCAGTCATACTGTATGAGACAATGTACCTGACACAGAAATATTCTGACAGATATAAAAAAATTGATGTCAAAGGGGGAAAAATAGAAGAGCAAAAACAGTATCTGATGGATCAGCAAAACTAAGACAAGTCAAACAAGCCTTTATAACACAAATATGCCATAACCTGTGAAATCATTCAAATAAGCAACGTTGAAATAACCAGGATATTAGTCCAATAATTCACTCACCAACGGACAGAAAAAGAAGAAGCAGCTTCAGATGAGCCATTGTTCTCGCTGAGCTTGCAGTGAATGCTGTACTGGGACCATTTTTAAACTGTGCTGGTGGCCACGGATCCACCAATCGCAGAGCATGATTTTATCAGCAAAACCCCATTGGTTGAAATATTGAATATGTCTTTATCTTTTGTTTATTTTTAAGTGTTGATTCTCATTAATTACAGTATTTTTCTTCAATACACTGAAAACAGGAAATGACACTGCAGTACAAACAGAAGTAATTTTATTTTTGAAATAAAGCTTTGGCAAAGTTGGTCTTCTGCATGTAGTTATTCAAAGTACATCAACTGTACTCTCAGTCCAAACTGCTCCATTTTCCCAAACTTCAGATCAGGACCAGCTCTTCATCCTCTCGAGGATATTCCAGTGTGTGTGGGAGTTTGCCCATCCAGTCTGCATGTGTTTTGTGGACTTCGAGAAGGCATTTGAGCGCATCCCTCAGAGTATGGGGTGTCTGACCCATTGTTGCAGGCCATTCAGTCCCTGTACAACATGAGCAAGAGCTTGGTCCATATAGCCGGCAATAAGTCGGATTAGGTTCCTGTGGGTGTTGCCAGGGCTGTCCTTTGTTACAGATTCTGTTCATAATTTTTATGGACAGAATTTCCAGGCATAGCCAAGTGGCAGAAGGCCTTGGTGGTCTCAGAATCTTGTCTCGGAGTACCCGGAGGAAACCCACGCAGACACGGGAAGAACATGCAAACTACAAACAGAGAGAGCTGGGTGGAATCAAACCCAAACCTTCTAGATGTCATTCCAGCTGTGAGGCAGCAGTGCTAACCACCACGCCACTGGGTGAACAGTGATGTGAAGTAAAAATTTCCCTCAAAAGTATAACCTAACATAATGAGCCTGTTTTGAAAACTTAAAGAAATACAGATCTACAGATATTTATGTTAGAATGTAGGGACTAAAAGTAAAAAGTTTTAATAAAAATAAATAATAAAAAAGTAGAGCACAGATAAGTGTGGGATATGTGTGAATGCGAGGGAGACAGGTGGAAAGGTGAACACACAAGGAGATAGTAAATGTAGAGGAGTTTAAATGCCTGGGCTCAATAATCCAAAGCAACACACAGTGTGTCATGATGCGTGGGCACAGGCCATGTGGCATGTGAAGGTAGAGAGGACCCAAAAGCAGGATGAAGGAGTAGGTGGCTGAAGCTGAGCCTTTATTGTGGCTAAACGCAATCAAATACAAGAACCAAAAGAAGATAACAGAACTAAAGAAAAACCTAAACTGGAAGGAAACCAAGGAACACAAGAAGCTGGGAGAATGCAGGAACAAAACCACTGCCATGAAGACAACAAGACTCTGACATCTGACAAGTGGAAAACTGAGAATAAATACACAGAGGGAACGAGGGGTGAGTGGAAACAACTGGGGCAAACAGGTGAACAGAATGATACTAAGGAGACTCAGTGTAAAACAAAACACAAAGCACCAGAGACAGGGGATGTCAAAATAGAACAGGAAGTGAGAAGACTGATACATAAACGTGAACTTGACACCACATAAAGAGGACGCAGACTAGGCACGAAACAGGGAGACAAAAGAAACTCCACACAAAGTGGAAACACTTTGGGACGAACACAGGGAGAACTAAGGTGTAAAGCAATGAGAACTAACTAAGAATACATAAGACGAACACCTGAAACAATATAACCCAAACAAAAGAGTAACAATAAAGGAAACAAAACTACAAAAGGCCATAAACTAATAAACAAGGGGTTGCAGATGCAGGACCATGACACAGTGCACAAGAGAGGTGAAGATGAGAGCGATGGACTGGATGGAGACGTGTGTCAGAGGTGATTTGTTACAGAAGGATAGCAGTGAGAGTGAAATCCAAGGTTGACAAGATGGCAGTGAGACCTGCTGTGGTGTATAGTTTGGAAACAGTGACACTAACAAAAAGACAGAAGGCCGAGCTGAAGGTGGACGTGGCAGAGATGAATATACTCAGATTTTCACTGGTAGTGACCTAAATGGATGAGATTAGAAATGAGTGTATCAGAGGAACAGCTCAGGTATGTTGAGCATAGATGAGTTAGAGGAGTCATAGTGCAGAAGATTTATAGGGGATGTATTAGACAGAGGATGCTAAATGTGAAGCTGCCAGGCAGGAGGGAAAGAGGAAAACCACAAAGAAGGTTCATGGAGGTAGAGAAGGAACACATGCAAAGGGTTAGTGTGACAGAGCAGGATGCTAAAAATACAGGGCAGCTTTCCAAGTCTTTATTGAAGGTAAAGTTTCATCAATAAAGGCAAACATGTTGTAAGAAATGTCTACGCTTTAAAATATTTCAGTATAGTTTTGGGAGGATGAGTCACTTTAAATAAAGAACAGAGAACATGTTGGCAAAAATTAAGCTATCATGGCCAAATACTGATGGGATAAGCTTGGAAAGACCAGAGTGGAACTGGATCTGGTATGAATCTGTGATCCTAATCCACTGTAGATCTGTCCTGCCATGCAAAGGTAAAACAATGCAATGCTGCATGTGATACTTTAGGGCGTATCTGGTCCTGGGTAGGCCCACTGAGACTGATTTACATCATTTTCAGTGGAAAATATGATGAAAATAAGAAATCTGTGACGGCATTAATCACATCTCTGTCCTAGTATATACTGATGAGTGAATGACTGTAACAGCGATCATGTTGAGTACAAAAATACCAAACTAACGTCTAACTGTGATAACATCTCAAACTCAGTTGTTAGCTAAACATGCTTCCTTGATTAAGGTCCTGGTCTTCAGTTCTGCCTCAACATTTGAATGCTAGGGTCAGAATATGGCATAAACAATGTTTTCTTGGGACACTTCAGGCCCTTTAGTACCAACTGAGCATTATTTAAATGCCACAGCCTACCTGAGGATTGTTGCTGACTATGCCCATCCCTTTCTGACCACAGTGTACCCATCTTCTGATGGCTGCTGCCAGCAGGATAATGTGTCATATTATATGGAACACATTACACCCAACACTGATCATAATAACCTCGGTTTTATTTTAGTAAAGATGATTTACAGCAAAATGTGCCTTTTTGACTCTTCATCCTGACTTGCAGATTGAACAAAGAGATTTCAGGAGAAAACAAACTAAAGAAAGAAGAAAGAAAAGACGAGTCACTTTCTCAGGAGAAGTTCGTCTGGGAGCAAATGTTTGTTCACACTGTAGACAGTTTTGCTTAGTCAGTCGCCCAAATGTGCTAAAACATTTACAAATGCTAACAAAAAAATGAGAAATGTAATAAAATTTAGTGAAGAAGTTCACAAAATGTTTTGATAATTTCAACTGCCATGTTAGAAAGTAGCCATCAGCATGGCTTACTGGGTTGAGCAGGTGACCCGATGCCATAAGGTTATTGCAGAGGTCTGTGCAACGTGTAAATGTAAAAATTAATTGTATCCAGCATATATTATACTGCTGCCAAAACAAACTAATTAAAATAACTATAAACATGCTGCCACATTCAGAACGCATATCAGGAAAAAGGGTTTATATACATACAGAGGGGAAAATAAGTATTTGATACACTGCTGATTTTGGAAGTTTTTAAGAGGTCTGTAATTTTTATCGTAGGTACACTTCAACTGTGAGAGACAGAACCTTAAAAATAAATCAAGAAAATCATATTGGATGATTGTTACGCTGCCTGCAACCCGTAGACCCTGCTGGTAGGGGGTTGTAACAATGATTTTTAAATAATTAATTTGCATTTTATTGAAATACGCATTTGGTCACCTACCAACCAGCAAGAATTCTTACAAAGCTGTTAGTTTTTCTTTAAGAAGCCCTCCTATTCTGCACTAATTACCTGTTTTAATTGCACCAGTTTGAACTTGTTACCTGTATAAAAGACACCTGTCCACACACTCAATCAATCACACTCCAACCTCTTCACCAGGCCCAAGAACAAAGAGCTGTCTAAGGACACCACAGACAAAACTTTAGACCTGCACAAGGCTGGGATGGCCTACAGGACAATAGGCAAGCAGTTTAGTGAGAAAGTAACAACTTGTGGCAGAGTTACAGTGCCTTGCAAAAGTATTCATACTCCTTGAACTTTTCCATATTTTGTCACATTACAACCACAAATATAAATATATTTCACTGGAATTTAATGTGAAAGACCAACATAAAGTGGTATACAATTGTGAAGTGGAAAGAAAATTATACATGATTCAAAACATTTTTTACAAATAAAAACTGAAAAGTGTGGTGTGCAAAAGTATTCAGCCCCCTTTTCTCTGAGTGCAACCAATTGCATTCAGAAGTTGCCTGATGACTGCTAATGACTAAAAAGAGTTCACCTGTGTGTAATCTAATCTCAGTACAAATACAGCTGCTCTGTGACGGCCTCAGAGGTTGGTTAAGAGAATATTGGGGAGTAAACAGCATCATGAAGTCCAAAGAACACACCAGACAGGTCAGGAATAAGGTTGTGGAGAAGTTTAAAGCAGGCTTAGGCTATAAAAAGATTTCCCAAGCTTTGAACATCTCACAGAGCACTGTTCAATCCATTATCCAGAAATGGAAAGAGTATGGCACAACTGTAAACCTACAGTACCAAGACAAGGCCGTCCACCTAAACTTACAGGCCGAACAAGGAGAGCACTGATCAGAGATGCAGCCAA
The DNA here is from genome assembly GCA_013435755.1 of Amphilophus citrinellus. Lineage (NCBI taxonomy): Eukaryota > Metazoa > Chordata > Actinopteri > Cichliformes > Cichlidae > Amphilophus > Amphilophus citrinellus. The sequence continues at coordinate 10,494,750 of CM024197.1, read as the reverse complement.
GAGGCCCATGGTGACTCTGGACGAAATGCAGAGATCCACAGCTCAGGTGGAGGAATCTGTCCACAGGACAACTATTAGTCGTGCACTGCACAAATGTGGTCTTTATGGAAGAGTGGCAAGAAGAAAGCCAATGTTAAAAGAAAACCATAAAAAGTCCCGTTTGCAGTTTGCCAGAAGCCATGTTGGGGACACAGCAAACATGTGGAACAAGGTGCTTTGGTCAGATGAGACCAAAATTGAACTTTTTGGCCAAAATGCAAAACTCTGTGTGGCGGAGAATTAACACTGCACATCACTCTGAACACACCATCCCCACTGTCAAATATGGTGGTGGCAGCATCATGCTCTGGGGCTGCTTCTCTTCAGCAGGGACAGGGAAGTTGGTCAGAGTTGATGGGAAGATGGATGGAGCCAAATACAGGGCAATCTTGGAAGAAAACCTGTTGGAGTCTGCAAAAGACTTGAGAGTGGGGCGGAGGTTCACCTTCCAGCAGGACAACGACCCTAAACATAAAGCCAGGGCTACAATGGAATGGTTTAAAACCAAACATATTCATGTGTTAGAATGGCCCAGTCAAAGTCCAGACCTAAACCCAATCGAGAATTTGAAAACTGCTGTTCACAAATGCTCTTTATCTAATCTGACTGAGCTTGAGCTGTTTTGCAAAGAAGAATGGGCAGAAATTTCAGTCACTAGATGTGCAAAGCTGGTGGAGACATACCCTAAAAGACTTGCAGCTGTAATTGCAGCAAAAGGTGGTTCCACAAGGTATTGACTCAGGGGGGCTCAATACTTTTGCACACTGCACTTTTCAGTTTTTTATTTATAAAAAATGTTTTGAATCATGTATAATTTTCTTTCCACTTCACAGTTGTATACCACTTTGTGTTGGTCTTTCACATTAAATTTCAGTGAAATATATTTGTGTTTGTGGTTGTAATGTGACAAAATATGGAAAAGTTCAAAGGGTTTGAATACTTTTGCAAGCCACTGTACTTTGTTAGTACCAGTAGACCAAACCACAAACCTCTGAACAAGGTCGCTGAATGAGCAACAAACACGTATTTACAATTAATTTACAATATTGAAAGAAAACAAAGAAAAAAGGCCAAGAACAAAAACAAGAACACAGCCACACTACACAGAGGTAAGAAGATGTTTTTAGAACGAGGAAATATTCTGTAGTTATTCAGAAGCAATTTGCATAAAAATGGACAGATCTCTAGTTTACCACTAAAAGAATGTCAGAACAGAGTAAACACTGCATTTTGTACAAAGGAGACGATTTTAGAAGATATCCAGAGGAGAGTAAATACCTGAGAAAAAAATGATACAGAGTTTGTTAAACTGAGGCAGGACAGCTTTCCAAGTCTTTAATGAATCCAAAGTTTTATCTGAAAAAATACAAATATAAATGTGTAAGCTTTGATGGAGCTGCAGTATCTCTATGATAGATTAGAGATATTTCCGTATGGTGTTGGAAGGATGAGACATTTTAAATAAGTCGGGGGAAAAAAAGGCCGCTATGAATGGATCCAAAACTGATCCAGTCTGAATTTATGATCCTTATCTGCTTTGGATCCATCCTGCTGTGCAATTGGACACGATTTGCTGATCAGTTATGGAGCCTATGATACCTTTGGATGGATCTGGTTCTGATTTAGGTGATTTTCAGTGGAAAATGTCGAGTCTCAGACTCTGAGTTTCAGACACTGTACCTTTCAACATTTTATTTGACATGATTTAATGACTGAATCTCAATCTGTGAACAAATTTTAACATGTAGTCAGAACACAGACTGCATTTAAAATGTCACTTTAAATACATTTTGTTCAGTTTTGGAGTCTTAAAGTCATTTCAGCCTCATCTTCACTCAAACAGCTGTATCATCTCCAAGGTCCAACTGTGGCAAACATTTATCCATCAGTGTGACTGCTTATAATACAACAAATTATTGATCATCGATAAGTGTGTAACAGTAAAGAGTGCAAAGAAACTGGCTGTCAGCTGCATTACTGTTCACAACATCATCTAAGTGCAATTTTTAATGTCCTTCAACACAGAGTTCATAAACTGCTAAAAAAACTGCTGCATTACACGTGTCAAAGGTCATCACAGTGTACTGCAGGAAGTGATCAGGTGTAACAGAAGTAGCTATCAGAAGCTCTGGGAGTAAGAGAAACCTGCCAGTATCACTTCAACAAACATAACTTAATAATGTAGGGAGCTGCACCTCTGCTATCTATGCAGGAAATGAAATCTGCTCAAAAACAAAGGGTATTGTTTGACTTTGGAGTAAAAATGCAGTCATAGCTTCATGAGCTATCACTGCTAAAACAGTTTCAAGGACAAATTCTACCTATTTCTTCACCATCTGTCATTTTAGTGGACAAGAAAATGCATGTTGTTTAAAAGGATGATCATTACATCAATATCATTCTCCAACATGGTGGTCCTAGAAGGTGCATCTCCCAAAAGAGTGGATATGACTTTATTAGTTTATTCACACCCTCCTTTTGGCCATCTGTGAGGTAAGAGATGTAGGTATCTAAATTATCAAGTATTATGGAACTGGGCGGCCGACCACATTGTTGGGTGTCAACATGCAGTTTTAAACCATCTATTGTTCTACTGAGAACGAAGCACAGAAACTGAGGTAGTTGCTCTTTTTGATGGAGGTCTTCCCAGGCATCTTCTCTGGAGTGAAACAGCTTCAGCTGATGAACAGACGTGTCTGGCACCTCTGTTCAGGAGTATGGATAATGTAGTCAGTGTTAATCACCCTGCTTTTAACAACATATGGGGCTGCAAACTATGCTGAGAGAGCCAAATAAGGTGTACAATGTCTAAGCTTCCAAGCTGGACACAAAACAGGAGAAAATTTGTAAAAAATAAAATGGCAGAGAACCCCTAAAGGTCAGATGATGTCACAGAGCAGGAAAAACAGTAGGAGTTACACCTAGGTCAAAATGTTTGAGTCCACTCCATAAACCACTCAATTCACTGATGAATGAATCTGATCATGAACATTTAAGCAGTGAAATAATCTAACAAAGCTATAAGTAGAAAAGCAGAAGTATAACTAGAAAGATGTTTGGTGCTTCCTTAAAGTTACAGTGTGTAAAATCTCACTGCTAGATGTCAGTAGGTTGTAGATCGCAGCCAACTGGATTCTGTTTTCTTACCACTCCCAATTCACATGCATAATCCTGACTACGGTGGCTGCTATAAGACAAAGATGTTTTAGCATTTAAGAGAGATCAAAAACATTAGACTGAGCTCCATAATGGCCACAGCCATTTGTGAAAGGAGACAGATACAAGTCGATGAGTCAGTGAAGCTCATTTCTGTCCAATGAAAGTCAAACTGAGGTTATTAATTATTGAACTTTTCTGTTGGTAAGCACTGCTGTTTCTGCAGTTATTAGCTGCTGGTAGCTAGTGAAACTTTTTTGAAGTGTTGGAATTGGACACTTAGCTAATAAACTCATACAATATTGAGAATATAATCATGCTGTTCATCAGAGAGAAAGTATGATTTTTCAGAAACTCCTGCCTAACATCAGCTGGCATGTTGGTTTATAAACAGCTGTTGTTGTTGAGCTGGATCATTATCAGCTGTCCAGAGACAGGAGAGTCTAACCCGCTGACAATAAGTTATTGCAACAATATTGAGAATTTCTCCAACACAGTCACAGCAGAACAGAAGCAACATTTATTGACTGGCCTGCACAGAGTCCTGATCTCAACCCAACAGAAAACCTTTGAGATGAATTAGAGCAGAGACTGTGAGCCGGGTTTTCTCATCCAACGTCAGAGTCTGACCTCACAAATGTGCTTCTGGAAGAATGGTCAAAAATTCCCATAATCACTCCTAAACCTTGTGGAAAGCCTTCCCAGAAGAGTTGAAGCTGTTATAGCTGCAAAGGGTGGGCCAGCTTAATATCAAACCTTGTGGTTTAACAATGAGATGTCACTAAATTTCATATGTGTGTGATGGCAGAATAGAATAGAAATCCCTTTATTTGTCCCACAATGGGAAATTTCAGTGTAGTAGCGGCAAGCTATTGTACAGAGACACAATAGATACTATAAACACAATAAGGAAACACAATAAGAAAGTATGAAAAGATAAAAATAAATAAGAAAATACAAATACAGAATATACAAATAAAAACTGTATACACTATATACAGTATTAGTATAGACAATATAGACAGTCTAGACAGTATAGAGATTGTGATCAGTATAGACAATAAAATATCCATTTTCTCTTCAGCTCTCAGCGGAGACAGTCGCACTTTTCTTCTCTCCCCAGCCCTTCCTTTTTCCCCTGCTTTGCTGCTTGTTGCTTTAGAGCCTCTCTTCACACAACTTCCGAACTGGAATTTATAATTATGGATCTGGTCAGCTGGTCTCTCAACGCCATTGTTTTGATCAAATTTTCACCATGAGGAGATTGGGGGAAGGAGAACCCTATTCCCTCTTATCAATTGACATTCCAGCTGGCTACATTATGGATTCCTGTGTGGTGTGGAAGATGACGTGCCTGGCCGTATTGTCAGTGGAATACACACACATTTGGCTTATTGACACTGGGGTTTCTCCGAATTGGACCTGGAGATACCTGGTTTGTCGTTGCAGTTCAGGAAGTCCAGGCAGCTGTCTGGCCTTGGTAAGGCTGCTTATGACGGGAACGTGGGAAGGGTACAGACTCAAACTCAGACTCTGTATATCTGGAGCTGATTCTGAGGGGTAAGATCTTGGAGATGTATGTATCTGTTTCTGCACGGCGAAGGAACGAACCAAGAAGATTCGGATTAATTGGATTTTTCGCCACAGAGAGGTGCCAGTAAGACTGAAGGCTGTCAACAAATTAATCAGTACAGTCTGTACCAAAACAAGTCGTAGAATCAGGAATTTGGCTCCCTGGCGGCCTTGGACTGCCGCTTATCAAATTGTCTCCGGGATATTTATAAACAGATGCTCTACGCCCCCGCCGTCCTGTCTTCTTCTGACCTGTGTCGGACTGATCTCCCTGACCTAGCTGCTGAGGAACTCTACATATTATCAGAACTGTCAGCTGAGGAGGGAGTTTGAGTCAGCCCCACATGTTTTCACTATTGTTTCTGTCTTTATAATGGCAGTGCCCCCAGAAGGGGGGCAGCATGGCCACAGGTCACCTATCTTCCCATGTTCGTTCTGTTTGTCTTCTTGGATGGGTGTTTTGTTAACTGTAATTTCCCCATTGTGGGATCAATAAAGTATCATCATCATCATCATCATCATCATCATCATCATCATCATCATCATCATCATCATCATCATCATCATCAATGTGACCAATCAAATGTCAGTAGTGTAGATATGTACATAGTAAAACACTCTTATGTCTGGGAGCAGTGCTGGTTAAAAAGTCTCACTGCTGCAGGCAGGAAGGACCTTCAATAGCGCTCTCTCAAAAGATGAGTGAATACTCTTGACAACATAGTGTGTGTGTGTGATTTATTTAAATTAATATTTCATTAAATTGGAACAAACAGAATTAATTAATCATATGTATTATTCTTTGTGTTATAATCTTGTTTTTTCTATTTTTGTGATACATCACTAAACTGGTTTTGTTTTTGATGATTTGCCAATATTGATTTTAAAAACTGTCAAGCCAATAAAATGTGTTTGAATTGAATTGTATTGATCTGATCCCAAACAACATTTTCAGATGTTGCTTCATCAGAAGCTGATTCTAAATTTGGATACTGCTGCCATGTGGGCAGGTAGAAATGATTTAGCAATAAAATGGTATTGATTACTTTTAAGGCCTTTCATGGCTACAAGCTACATCTCTGTCCTCTTAGTACTGCATGCACCTATACCTTGACAGTCCTGGAAAGAGGTCGTTTTTGTCTGTTCTAAACTAAAGGGGCTGGAATATTTGCAGTCAGCTCCCCGAGGCTATGACCTCCCATCAGTGACATCAGTCCGTGAGAGGAAGTGCTTGATGTGCGACTTGCTACTAACTTTCACCTCAGGCCTCTTTCCCACCAACAGGGTTCCGGAGCCCGTGCCGTAATTTGAACCGTTAGGCGGGTTTTCGGCGGGTTCAATTCTGGCCCCGCAAGCTAGCTGGTCTCGAACCACGAACGCGTGACGAAAGCGGCAGAAGGGCGTGACTCTGCCGTCTCAACATCAAGTTTTCTACCATATTACATGTGTATTACATGAGAAAAGCGAAGCGATTTTCACGGCTGTGAATTAGGCTGGGCTCTAAGGCTGAACTTGCTGCTTTGTATCAGTTCATATCACAGATAAAAGGACACAAAGTGCGTACTTGTCGTCTTGCTCTAATCGCTGTCTGTGTTTCCCTCTGTGCTGCACACAGATGCTGCAGTAGTTTGGTTTGGACCGTAAAACGTATTTGCAGCACAAAAAAGGGAGCGTGTTCTCCCACGTTTGTGGCTTCGGCTTCCGTGTCCAGACGACGACCCGCCCACTCTCATACGTAAAGGAGCAGTTCACAGAAACGCGGTGGGAACGCGGGCCCGTTCTTAAGCGTTTCGGCAGTTCATTGGGAACAGCACGGGCACTGGCACGCGAACCGGTTCCTCGGCGGTGGGAAAGTAGCAGTGAAGTTAACCTCACTGCATTCTTCATCCTCTGGGCTTCTTCCAAATCAGTTTACATCCTTTTCAGATTTTGGCTTCATTGCTCATAAAGAGGGCTTTTTGTCAAGGAGGTGGTCTGTCATCAGATCATTTGCATGATCTACATCACTTTGCTTATCATGTCGATTGTTTTCATGAGTGGCCGGATGGTTCTTCAGAATGAATGATGGGACAGTCCTTTCTTCTCTCCTTTCATAAAGGATGCTCCCAGTGTATCCTGTGCTAAAGGAAGTGCTGAAGCTCCTTTCCTTAGTTTTTGGTAAACTGGAACAGCTCTTATTATGCAGATACATCTGGGTCACTTGTCTCAGTTAGAAACCTTCCTGAGCAAAATGGATATTTGATATTAATTAAGTGTGTGTGTGTGTGTGTGTGTGTTTTAATGGTATGTTAGTCTTCAGAGTTGTTAGGAATGCTTTTACTACTCAATGGGGAAATATGGATGCAAAAGTAAATTCACTTCAAAAAGGAAATAGAAAGGACTGCCATATGTGGTAAATTGATCCCAAAAAATCTGTTTTCAAGATCTATTCTCAAATTGTGAAAGTGTTTTTTTTAATATACTTTTTTTTCTTTTAATTTTCTCCAGAGCTAAAAATAACAACACACCTACAAGTGAGAACAAGCAATACAGAGAAAACAGTAAGTTACAGAGCCATGATGAAGTGGAACCCTTTCCCAGTTTATTGTGCATGAGAATGATAGTAATGACAGGATTAAACGTTTGTTAAAACCATATTTACACGAGCTTTAGAATGAAGTCAGTTTGTGTAACAGTGACATCTAGGGGAGGGAGAGTGTCTGTGAGCTATGTGGATAAGAAATGGAAGGACAGAAAATGCAGTACTGAAGATGGAAATGTCATCAAAGTGAAATTTTAAGTCTTATGACATATATTATTCATTTATCCATCTTCTTATCCTGTTTGGATGGGGGGGGGGTTCTATCCCAGCTGACATAGGGCAAGAGGCAGGGTACACCCTGTACAGGTCGTCAGCCTGTCGCAGGGCCAACACAAAGAGACAGACAGCATCCACACCTATGGGCAATTGAGAGTTGCCAGTTAACCTAACCCCAGTAATGCATGTCCTTGGACTGTGGGAGTAAACTGGAGTACCCAGAGGAAACCCATGCAGACACGGGGAGGACATGCAAACTCCACACAGAGCGAGAGAGAGACCTGGGCCAAGGTGGAATCAAACCCAGACCTTCTAGATGTTATTCTTACTGTGAGGCAGCAGTGCTAACCACCACGCCACCGCGGTTATTCTTTAACATGCATAATCTCATCTAAGATCAGCCTTCACTGACGGCCACAGCAGAGTTACTATTAATTTAAACCTCCTTTACTCTTTAACATTTAACTAAAACCAACCAACCGGTATGTTTCTGCTGCTGTTTGTGTAAAGCAATTAGAAGAACAAAACGAACAGGGCAGGTCATATCAGGTAGGAGAAGCAGGATCAACCCCTCAAAGGCTCTTGGTTTTTCTGAGTGTCAGTCTTTTGTTTTATAATTTGTATTTGGAGCACTCTACTCTATGTTGAGTATATAAAGAAACATTTGAATGAATGTATGTTTTTACATTAGTACTTCATTTTACACATTTTTTAAAGTAAAATCTGAGGAGCCACTTGGGAGCCGAAAGAGCCAACTCTTCTTTGGGAGCCGAGCCTAAAGAGCCAGCTCTCTGAAAAGAGCTGGAATTTCCATCACTAGTCAGATGCCCGAGCCACCTCAACTGGCTCCTCTCCATGTGGAGGAACAGCGGCTCTACTCTGATCCCCTCCCGAATGGCCGCACTCCTCACCCTATCTCTAAGAGTCACCCTTCGGAGGATGCTCATTTCTGCCGCTTGTATTCCCAGTCTTATTCTTTGGGTCACTACACAAAGCTCCTGACCATAGGTGAGGGTGCGTAGATCAACCAGAAAATGGACAGCTCCGCTTTTACGCTCAGCTCCCTCTTCACTGCGGCAGACCGGTGCTGCACCGGTCTGTCTGTCGATCTCCCGCTCCCTTCTCCCACCACTCGTGAACAAGACCCCGAGATACATCAACTCCTCCACCTGGGGCACTCCACCCTTTTCCCAGCTGAGGACCATGGCCTCAGACTTGGAGGGGCTGATTCTCATGCCAGGCGCTTCACACTGTTCGCAGTCGAATGCCTTCTAAAAGTCCACAAAGCACATGTAGACTGGTTAGGCAAACTCCCACACACGCTCGAATATCCTGGAGAGGATAAAGAGCTGGTCCATGTTGAATTTCTAAAATGAAACTCGTGTGTTCGTTTAATGAAAACTGCAGGAGGCACTCAATTCATTTCCAATTGGATTTATTTTTCCATCGAAAGAATGAAGTCAAAATACAGAGCTGCAGACCAGGCTACGTCTCCATCCATCCATCCATCCATCCATCCATTTTCTTCCGCTTATCCGGGGCCGGGTCGCGGGGGCAGAAGCCTAAGCAGAGAAGCCCAGGCTTCCCTCTCCCCAGCCACCTCCTCCAGCTCATCCGGAGGGACCCCAAGGCGTTCCCAGGCCAGTCGAGATACATAATCTCTCCAGCGTGTCCTGGGTCTACCACGGGGCCTCTTCCCGGTGGGACATGCCCGGAACACCTCACCCAGGAGGCGGCCAGGAGGCATCCTAATCAGATGCCCAAGCCACCTCAACTGGCTCCTTTCGATGTGGAGGAGGAGCGGCTCTACTCTGAGCCCCTCCTGGATGGCCGCACTCCTCACCTTATCTCTAAGGGAGAGGCCAGCCACCCTTCGAAGGAAACTCATTTCTGCCGCTTGTATTCGCGATCTTATTCTTTCGGTCACTACCCAAAGCTCGTGACCATAGGTGAGGGTAGGAACGTAGATCGACCGGTAAATCGAGAGCTTCGCTTTTACGCTAAGCTCCCTCTTCACCACGACGGACCGGTGCAGCGTCCGCATCACTGCAGAAGCAGCCCCGATCCGCCTGTCGATCTCCCGTTCCCTTCTCCCATCACTCGTGAACAAGACCCCGAGATACTTGAACTCCTCCACTTGAGGCAAGAACTCGTTCCTGAGCCGGAGATGGCACTCCACCCTTTTCCGGCTGAGGACCATGGCCTCAGACTTAGAGGTGCTGATTCTCATGCCAGCCGCTTCACACTCGGCTGCGAACCGTTCCACTGCGAGCTGGAGGCCCCCCCCTGATGAAGCCAACAGAACCGCATCATCTGCAAAAAGCAGAGATGAGACTCTGAGGCCACCAAGGAAGAAGTCTTCCGCCACCTGGCTACGCCTAGAAATTCTGTCCATAAAAATTATGAACAGAATCGGTGACAAAGGGCAGCCCTCCCTGACGGAGTCCAACACCCACAGGAAACGAATCCGACTTATTACCGGCTATACGGACCAAGCTCTCACTGTGGTTGTACAAGGACTGAATGGCCCGCAACAATGGGCCAGACACCCCATACTCCCGCAGAACCTCCCAAAGGACACCCCGAGGGACACGGTCGAATGCCTTCTCCAAGTCCACAAAGCACATGTAGACTGGTTGGGCAAACTCCCACGCACACTCGAATATCCTTGAGAGGATAAAGAGCTGGTCCAGCGTTCCACGACCAGGACGAAAACCGCATTGTTCCTCCTGAATCCGAGGTTCGACTAACGGACGCACCCTCCTTTCCAGCACCCTGGCATAGACCTTACCGGGGAGGCTGAGTAGTGTAATCCCCCGAAAGTTGGAGCACACCCTCCGGTCTCCCTTCTTAAAGATGGGGACCACCACCCCGGTCTGCCAATCCAATGGCACTGCCCCAGATCTCCACGCGATGTTGCAGAGGCGTGTCAACCAAGACAGCCCTACAACATCCAGAGCCTTCAGGAACTCAGGGCGAATCTCGTCCACCCCAGGGGCTCTGCCACCAAGGAGTTGTTTAACTACCTCAGTGACCTCACCCCCAGTGATGGTCAAGTCATCCCCCTCATCCCCAGACTCTGCTTCCACTACAGAAGGCGTGTCAGTGGGATTCAGGAGGTCCTCGAAGTATTCCTTCCACCGTCCGACTATAGCCTCAGTTGAAGTCAGCAGCACCCCCCCCGCACTATAAACAGTGTGAGTGGAGCACTGCTTTCCCCTCCTGAGTCGCCTGACGGTTTGCCAGAATCGCTTCGATGCCGTCCGAAAGTCTTTTTCCATAGCCTCGAACTCCTCCCACACCCGAGTTTTTGCTTTGGCCACTACCTGAGCTGCATTCCGCTTGGCCTGTCGATACCTGTCAGCTGCCTCCGGAGTCCCACAGGCTAACCAAGCCCGATAGGACTCTTTCTTCAGCTTGATGGCTCCCTTCACCTCCGGTGACCACCATCTGGTTCGGGGGTTACCACCGCGACAGGCACCAACCACCTTGCAGCCACAGCTCTGAGCAGCAGCCTCAACAATGGAGGTGCGGAACATGGTCCATTTGGACTCAATGTCCTCAACCTCCCTCGGGATGCTGTCGAAGTTCTGCCGGAGGTGGGAGTTGAAGATCTCCCGGACTGGGGCTTCTGCCAGGCGTTCCCAGCGCACCCTCACAATACGTTTAGGTGCGCCAGGTCTGTCCAGCATCTTCCCCCGCCACCTGATCCAACTCACCACCAGGTGGTGATCAGTTGACAGCTCAGCTCCTCTCTTCACCCGAGTGTCCAGAACATACGGCCGCAGATCTGATGATACGATTACAAAATCGATCATCGACCTGCGACCTAGGGTGTCCTGGTGCCATGTGCACTTATGGACATCCTTGTGTTCGAACACGGTGTTTGTTATGGACAAACTGTGGTTTGCACAGAAGTCCAATAACAAAACACCATTCGGGTTCAGATCGGGCAGGCCGTTCCTCCCAATCACGCCCCTCCAGGTCTCACTGTCATTGCCCACGTGAGCGTTGAAGTCTCCCAGCAAGACTATGGAGTCACCAGATGGAGCACTCTCCAGCACCCCGCCCAGCAACTCCAAAAAGGGTGGGTACCCTGAACTGTCATTCGGCGCATAAGCGCAAACAACAATCAGGACCCGTTCCCCAGCCCGAAGGCGCAGGGAAACTACCCTCTCGTCCACCGGTGAAAACTCCGACGTACAGGCAGCAAGCCGGGGGGATACAAGAATACCCACCCCCGCTCGCCGCCTCTCACCGAGGGCAACTCCAGACTGGAACAGAGTCCAGCCCTTCTCCAGGAGACTGGTTCCAGAGCCCAGGCCATGCGTTGAGGTGAGCCCAACTATATCTAGCTGGTATCTCTCAACCTCACGCACTAGCTCAGGCTCCTTCCCCACCAGAGAGGTGACATTCCATGTCCCAATAGCCAGTTTCGATAGCCGGGGATCAGTCCGCCAGGGCCTCCGCCCTCGGCCACCGCCCGACACACACTGCACCCGACCCCTACGACACCTCCTGCGGGTGGTGGGCCTGCAGGAGGGCGGGCCCATGTAACCTCTTCGGGCTGCGCCCGGCCAAGCACCACGGCTACGTCTCCCTGACTACTAATACAATTCCCACATCAGTTCATGAAGTCTGATGTCTTCTCTCTCCCTGCGTCCGCCTTTTATCTCCCTTCTTAAAGATGGGGACCACCATCCCAGTCTGCCAATCCAGTGGCACCACCCCAGATCTCCACGTGATGCAGAGGCGGCCGCAGATCTGGTGATATGCGTTACAGACTGATGGAAAGAAATAGCTTCAAATTATTCAGTGAGGATAGAACCATTTCTTTTATTTCACTCCATTCTCTGTAGACACTAGGGGTGCGGGAAATTTTCCATTCTTAGATGCATCTCGATGCGCAACGTGGACGATTCAGAATCGATTCACAAATGACAACAATCGATTGTCTAGACGTTAGCTCTAACTGAGAACATAATGAGCGCAACTCAGAAGAGCGGAGGTGTTGCACCCGGACAGTCTGTGCTGCGCACATAACAAAGACGCAAGATGGAAAAGCGGCAAATCCAGCCGGCACCTTTTGCACTAAAAGCTAGTGTGTGGAAGCACTTCGGCTTCTACGAAGTCGAAGGGAAAACATCCATTGACAAGAGCTACACCGTATGCAAGTTGTGTCAAACAAAGCTCAAATATTTTGGAAACACGACAAACATGCCATATTGCTTTCATTTGATTTAATATAAATATAAAATAAAATGGGAGTTTTAAAATGGAAATAAAATTGAAGTTAATTCATCATGGATTGCTACTACCAAGTTGCATCGATAATCGTTTTATAATCGAATTGCAGTCCTCTGAATCGTAATCGAATCGAATCGTAGAGTGCTTGGAGATTCCCACCCCTAGTAGACACATAATAGCATATTATAAGATGATGATATGGACTTGGTTTCTGTACAAAAGGCCCAGTTCTGTAGATCCACATCTGGTCAGTACACATCTACCTGTCAAAGCCAGGAGCGCAGCGGAGGAGGACCCAATTGCAGACACAGACGGAGGCAAGACTATAGTGGGTTATGCAATTTATTAACACCAACAACACCATAAACCAGGGGATGGCTCTCAAAGATTCCCTTAACACTGAACTCGAACTCTTAAACTGTGGAAAGGGGTGTAACCGCCGAGGGGTCGGTCTAGACGGAGGGAGAGGGAGAGATACGTTAGGGACTGTAGTAAGCATTACATGAATGGACATAGAGGGGGTAGCAGAGGAGTAGGCTTACGTGGGGAGCAATATGACCTGAGGGGAGGCAGCTGGCTGGAGCGCGTGCGGTTTTCTTCAGTAGGGCAGGCAGGCAGGCAGGCTAGGGAACAAGATGACTTCTGCAGAGAAAAATGAACACCACTCCACGGTTACGCACAGAGCACTCAGTACAAAAACTCGAGCACAAAAACATGCGAGAGTCCTCACAAAACTGCTGCTGTTAGAGGATTGACAAAGACATTTTTCCCCAGGCATTCGCAGACACTCTGGCAAGGACAGGAGGCCAGAGCAGATCCTTAAATAGCACCCCGATGAAAGAACTCACTACAGGTGTGCAGAGCCTCCGCACGGCAGCCTCCAGCCCCGCCCAAAGAGGAGGAGAAAACAGCCTGCCAACCCCCTGAAATGAAAAAACAGAAAAACAAAGCCACAGCACACCGATCCATGACACTACCGGCTGTAATGGACAGAAAGGTTTGTTTATACAGGATCTGATATTGAGGAATAATCAGTCACATCTTCTCTCTGGTTTCCTCCCACAGTCCAAAGACATGCAGTTCCTGGGTTTAGGTTAATTGGTCACTCCAAATTGCCGATAGGTGTGAATGTGAGTCTGTGTCTCTGTGTTGACCCTGTGACAGGCTGCCGACCTGTCCAGGGTGTACCCTGCCTCTTGCCCTATGTCAGCTGGGATAGGCTCCAGCCCCCTCGCGACCCTGAACAGGATAAGTGGAAGAGAATGGATGGATGGATGGATGGATGGATGGATGGATGGCTGGATGGAGTTGAAACACAGCACTTAGGGATTAGCCAGTTCATCTGATGTGACAGAGGGAGGCAGGCTGCTCAAAGCTCCCATCTCTGCAACAATGCACATACAGAACAGACAGAACATTAGCTCTGAGACCCAGCAGGTAGAAAGTTGTCTGTCATTTTATCATATCTGTGTGCTTGCACATAGCAGACACTTTATTAGGTACGCCTTGCTAATACTGGCTTTAGCCTTCAGAACTGCCTCAATTCTTTGTGGCATAGATTCAACAACGTGCTGGAAACATTCCTCAAAGATTTTGGTTCACACAATTCCAACATTTAAACAACATTCAGCTGGTACAGCCTGAACCTTCAATACAAGCAGGATAGATTTACACTTTCATGTTGTACATGCCAAATTGTGACCCTACCATCCCCTCATCAGACTCATCAGACCAGGCAAAACATTCCTTTGTTCTACTGTTGGTGAGCCTGTGTGAACTGTAGCCTCAGTTTTCTGTTCTTAGCTGACAGGAGTGACACCCAGTGTGATCTTCTGATGCTGCAGCTCATCTGCTTCAAGGTTCACCATGTTGTGCATTCAGAGACGCTCTTCAGCGTACCTTGATTGTAATGGGTAGTTATTTGTGTTACTGCTGGTTTCCCAACAGTTCAAAACAGTTAGGCCATTCTCTGATCTGTGGCATCAACAAGGCATTTTCATCCAGACAGCTGGACCCGTCTGTGTTAACCCAGATACTGTGCAGAGAAATCCCAGTACATCAGTCTGTCTGGCACCAGCAACCATGCCATGTTTAAAGTACAAATCACATGTCTTCCACATTCTGATGCTCAGTTTGAAAATGATCATGTCTACATGCCTAAATGCTCTGAGTTGGTGCCATGTGATTGACTGATTAGAAAACTGCATTAGCCATCAGTTGAACAGAGTCTCTGACATGATGATTATCTAATCATAATCTGTATACATGACTACACAAGATACAGCTTTGTTCTGAGGAGGAACGATGTGAATATTATATGTATTATTGTATCATATTATTATAATGTACAAGAAATTTCCAGTATTGCAACATCTCTAGACATGATTAATTAAAATATGTACTACAACATTTCACTTATAGTTTTGTGTATGGGGCAATCTGTGCGGTAACTTAAGTTCATATTATTGAAATAATATTTTCATGTGTAACAAATGGACTGATATATGGACTGGAAAAATGTGGATAATCTCTTCATCTGCTGTTCTCAGGGCACCTGTGGAGGTACAGCAAGAATGAAAGCCTGAAATGACTGAAATACATAGAACACATGGAGAACCTGAATTCTCTCAGACTCAGAGAAATCTGCCACAGCAGGGATCTGGTCAGCCTGCTGGTGTGGAAACAGGATAAGGCAGACCAGGTCTACCTGGTGAATGACTGAACTTTCAAAATAAGAGGGAATAACAAAAACAAATAATGACTCACAAAATATTCAAAATACGTGGATGGCCCACTCAGGTAAACAAACTAATAAAATAATAACTATATTATTTGTAGCAAAATGAAAAAAATCATTATTGGAATTGTATTGACATGATAATTTTTGTTTTAAAAGACTAATCATTAAAGAAAAAAGAAAAAAACGCCTTTAACAAGATGCCATTGCTATGGTTACTAGAATGCCACTCAGTCACTGAAAGTGATGCATGGAGCCAGTTAGGTGTTACTATGTGGTTACTTTGGTATTTGTACTATAAACTACAGAAGCTAGTGAACTTTTTAGTTTGAATTTTGAAGCATTATAACCATTAGCTTTCCTACTTTTAATAAAATAATAATAATAATAATATATATTAAACACCAAGATACAAAATGTCATTAAATGTCAGCTTATTTGAATGTTTTCTGTCATAGAGATGAGAGAAAAATAGAGACTGCTGGGTGAGCTCCACTGTCTCATACTGCATCAGCAGAGAGAGCGCAGCCCAGGCACAAATTCACTAAATTATCCAAGTAAAACCCAAAGGAAAAAAATAAAACAGCTGTATTTTTCAGCATACGGCTCAAGTCACTTTGGCCTTATAAACCAAACAGCCTCCATGTAGACAGTTCTAACAGTGCAACAATATCCAGCTTCCATCTCAGAGGCACAGCAGGAGACAAAGATGACAGGCGTGGATCAAAGAACTCACCACACACCAGGACTGCTGACTGTGAGCGTTGAATATCCTCAACATGTTTCCATTTGTTTTGTGATTTTCAAGATTTAAAAGTAGCTGCACAAACTGACATAACTTATTTTTATTTTCAAAGAGGCCTGAGGGGAACTTCCCAAAGTCTGACCTGCATCGACCCCCCCCCTCAGTGTCCTGCTCAGTCATGCTGGTTTCCACGATCGCTGCAGAAGCCTAAACCAAATAATTAAACTGAGCTTGCACTGCAATAACTTACCGGTGACATGGCTCTTAAAGTTTTTCATTGCCAAATTGTATGAATTTGTGTAACTTATAGTTGAAGTATATCAGTAGAATTCAGCTGAAGGGGCACAGTGACCAGACTGGACGGGCCTGGACCCCCGAAGCTCGTTCATAATGCTGATGCTGCAACCTGTGACCCGCACACCACGCAGCCAGGATAATTCCCACTGTAAAGAAAAAAAAACATGAAAAACCACATCCACTGATTACAGCTGATCCATTTCTTAAGAATTCTCATGATAAGTCAGTTTTTTTTTTTTATTGTTATTCCCACTGAGGCGTCTGGTGTAAATATCTCATAAACAGCAGGAGAAAGACTGCAGGTTCGGCATGACCAAAGTCTCAGACATTTCTACAAATAATCTACAGTAACAATACTAAAATGATTCCAAACAGCAGCCCAACTGAACAAATGAATACAACTAGCAATGTCTGAATAAATGCCTCACTGCAATCCTCATGGCAAACCAAAGGTGCCTACCCTCCAAACACATTTTAATAACTAAGTAATCAGGTAGTTCATCCAACCTCAACCCTATTAAAATTTGTGGACTATGCTTAAAAGCTGGGTCTGTGCCAGGAAACCAAGCAATTTGAATGAACTCAACCAATTCTGCCAAGAAGAGCAGTCAAATATCCAGTCAGGATATTTGACTGAGTTTATTAACAGGGCAGGTACATATTTTCCCTGCACTGCAACATGCAATTCAATGAAAAAATATAATGCAGTGTTTAAAGTTGTGCTTCATTCTAATGTTTTAGTGTGTGTTCCCTGGTGACACACACATACACACCTGCCCTCTCATATTCCTGGATTTTCCTGTTTCGAATTCTGGAATTCTGGAATTTTAATATTCGTGTCTGTGTTTATTTAACATGCAGTCACTACAGACACAAAATATCATTATAGATGGAATAAATGCTTTGAATTGTGGAGCACGTTCAGGAAAATAACTCTAAACATGATTCTGAAGTTCTGAATGCCGTTTCACAATAAAAGCTTTTTGTTTTATTTTATTTATAGCACTTGAAACAAAACAATGAAAGACCAAAAAGACCAAAAGTACTTTTTATTCTCCCACAATCTTTTAAAAATCACTTAATCTCCTCATAGTAACTAGTTCTGATGATTTCAGGTCCATCTGTTGTTCCAAAACAAAAAGGAGGCAGCTTACCTGCTGTTATTCAAGCAAATGTCTGTGGAGAGGCGCTTATTTGTGTCTCACTGGCACATATTTGCAAATTACTAAAACAACACCCCCATATTTAATCTCTACTGCATCCCTGTTGGCTGGATGAAGGCGCCCTCTTGTGTTATGCATCAGTTTTCAGATTTCAGGTTTTAAACATGCAGCTCAACATGTAAACTGCCCTGAGCTTTCAGCAGCTTCATCAGCATCAGTAAAGAGAGTTTAAATATTGGTCATAATATCAGAGTGTTTCAGTTCTGTTTTAACAGGAATGGATACTCAGCTATTGTGTCTCTAGCTGATTATACTTGATTACACACAACAGAGTATAATCAAGGCTTCATAATGATGAAAATCCAAGAGGGAAAGTGGTCAGGGAGGCTGCCAGATGCCTACAGCAACACATAACACAAGAAGGCGCCTTCATCCAGCCAACAGGGAGTCACAAAAACATGAGCAGGAGCAGACTTGATAGAAACAAAACTAATAGTCATTTCCTGCATCCTACTCTGGATGGCATTACTTTGGCCTCCAGTAACACTGTGGAGTCATTTTTGAGCAGGATATGTTCTTCAATGCACATATTAAGAACGGGCCCGCGTTCCCACCGCGTTTCTGTGAACTGCTCCTTTACGTATGAGAGTGGGCGGGTCGTCGTCTGGACACGGAAGCCGAAGCCACAAACGTGGGAGAACACGCTCCCTTTTTTGTGCTGCAAATACGTTTTACGGTCCAAACCAAACTACTGCAGCATCTGTGTGCAGCACAGAGGGAAACACAGACAGCGATTAGAGCAAGACGACAATTACGCACTTTGTGTCCTTTTATCTGTGATATGAACTGATACAAAGCAGCAAGTTCAGCCTTAGAGCCCAACCTAATTCACAGCCGTGAAAATCGCTTCGCTTTTCTCATGTAATACACATGTAATATGGTAGAAAACTTGATGTTGAGACGGCAGAGTCACGCCCTTCTGCCGCTTTCGTCACGCGTTCGTGGTTCGAGACCAGCTAGCTTGCGGGGCCAGAATTGAACCCGCCGAAAACCCGCCTAACGGTTCAAATTACGGCACGGGCTCCGGAACCCTGTTGGTGGGAAAGAGGCCTGAGGTGAAAGTTAGTAGCAAGTCGCACATCAAGCACTTCCTCTCACGGACTGATGTCACTGATGGGAGGTCATAGCCTCGGGGAGCTGACTGCAAATATTCCAGCCCCTTTAGTTTAGAACAGACAAAAACGACCTCTTTCCAGGACTGTCAAGGTATAGGTGCATGCAGTACTAAGAGGACAGAGATGTAGCTTGTAGCCATGAAAGGCCTTAAAAGTAATCAATACCATTTTATTGCTAAATCATTTCTACCTGCCCACATGGCAGCAGTATCCAAATTTAGAATCAGCTTCTGATGAAGCAACATCTGAAAATGTTGTTTGGGATCAGATCAATACAATTCAATTCAAACACATTTTATTGGCTTGACAGTTTTTAAAATCAATATTGGCAAATCATCAAAAACAAAACCAGTTTAGTGATGTATCACAAAAATAGAAAAAACAAGATTATAACACAAAGAATAATACATATGATTAATTAATTCTGTTTGTTCCAATTTAATGAAATATTAATTTAAATAAATCACACACACACACTATGTTGTCAAGAGTATTCACTCATCTTTTGAGAGAGCGCTATTGAAGGTCCTTCCTGCCTGCAGCAGTGAGACTTTTTAACCAGCACTGCTCCCAGACATAAGAGTGTTTTACTATGTACATATCTACACTACTGACATTTGATTGGTCACATTGATGATGATGATGATGATGATGATGATGATGATACTTTATTGATCCCACAATGGGGAAATTACAGTTAACAAAACACCCATCCAAGAAGACAAACAGAACGAACATGGGAAGATAGGTGACCTGTGGCCATGCTGCCCCCCTTCTGGGGGCACTGCCATTATAAAGACAGAAACAATAGTGAAAACATGTGGGGCTGACTCAAACTCCCTCCTCAGCTGACAGTTCTGATAATATGTAGAGTTCCTCAGCAGCTAGGTCAGGGAGATCAGTCCGACACAGGTCAGAAGAAGACAGGACGGCGGGGGCGTAGAGCATCTGTTTATAAATATCCCGGAGACAATTTGATAAGCGGCAGTCCAAGGCCGCCAGGGAGCCAAATTCCTGATTCTACGACTTGTTTTGGTACAGACTGTACTGATTAATTTGTTGACAGCCTTCAGTCTTACTGGCACCTCTCTGTGGCGAAAAATCCAATTAATCCGAATCTTCTTGGTTCGTTCCTTCGCCGTGCAGAAACAGATACACACATCTCCAAGATCTTACCCCTCAGAATCAGCTCCAGATATACAGAGTCTGAGTTTGAGTCTGTACCCTTCCCACGTTCCCGTCATAAGCAGCCTTACCAAGGCCAGACAGCTGCCTGGACTTCCTGAACTGCAACGACAAACCAGGTATCTCCAGGTCCAATTCGGAGAAACCCCAGTGTCAATAAGCCAAATGTGTGTGTATTCCACTGACAATACGGCCAGGCACGTCATCTTCCACCCACACAGGAATCCATAATGTAGCCAGCTGGAATGTCAATTGATAAGAGGGAATAGGGTTCTCCTTCCCCCAATCTCCTCATGGTGAAAATTTGATCAAAACAATGGCGTTGAGAGACCAGCTGACCAGATCCATAATTATAAATTCCAGTTCGGAAGTTGTGTGAAGAGAGGCTCTAAAGCAGCAAGCAGCAAAGCAGGGGAAAAAGGAAGGGCTGGGGAGAGAAGAAAAGTGCGACTGTCTCCGCTGAGAGCTGAAGAGAAAATGGATATTTTATTGTCTATACTGATCACAATCTCTATACTGTCTAGACTGTCTATATTGTCTATACTAATACTGTATATAGTGTATACAGTTTTTATTTGTATATTCTGTATTTGTATTTTCTTATTTATTTTTATCTTTTCATACTTTCTTATTGTGTTTCCTTATTGTGTTTATAGTATCTATTGTGTCTCTGTACAATAGCTTGCCGCTACTACACTGAAATTTCCCATTGTGGGACAAATAAAGGGATTTCTATTCTATTCTGCCATCACACACATATGAAATTTAGTGACATCTCATTGTTAAACCACAAGGTTTGATATTAAGCTGGCCCACCCTTTGCAGCTATAACAGCTTCAACTCTTCTGGGAAGGCTTTCCACAAGGTTTAGGAGTGATTATGGGAATTTTTGACCATTCTTCCAGAAGCACATTTGTGAGGTCAGACTCTGACGTTGGATGAGAAAACCCGGCTCACAGTCTCTGCTCTAATTCATCTCAAAGGTTTTCTGTTGGGTTGAGATCAGGACTCTGTGCAGGCCAGTCAATAAATGTTGCTTCTGTTCTGCTGTGACTGTGTTGGAGAAATTCTCAATATTGTTGCAATAACTTATTGTCAGCGGGTTAGACTCTCCTGTCTCTGGACAGCTGATAATGATCCAGCTCAACAACAACAGCTGTTTATAAACTAACATGCCAGCTGATGTTAGGCAGGAGTTTCTGAAAAATCATACTTTCTCTCTGATGAACAGCATGATTATATTCTCAATATTGTATGAGTTTATTAGCTAAGTGTCCAATTCCAACACTTCAAAAAAGTTTCACTAGCTACCAGCAGCTAATAACTGCAGAAACAGCAGTGCTTACCAACAGAAAAGTTCAATAATTAATAACCTCAGTTTGACTTTCATTGGACAGAATTGAGCTTCACTGACTCATCGACTTGTATCTGTCTCCTTTCACAAATGGCTGTGGCCATTATGGAGCTCAGTCTAATGTTTTTGATCTCTCTTAAATGCTAAAACATCTTTGTCTTATAGCAGCCACCGTAGTCAGGATTATGCATGTGAATTGGGAGTGGTAAGAAAACAGAATCCAGTTGGCTGCGATCTACAACCTACTGACATCTAGCAGTGAGATTTTACACACTGTAACTTTAAGGAAGCACCAAACATCTTTCTAGTTATACTTCTGCTTTTCTACTTATAGCTTTGTTAGATTATTTCACTGCTTAAATGTTCATGATCAGATTCATTCATCAGTGAATTGAGTGGTTTATGGAGTGGACTCAAACATTTTGACCTAGGTGTAACTCCTACTGTTTTTCCTGCTCTGTGACATCATCTGACCTTTAGGGGTTCTCTGCCATTTTATTTTTTACAAATTTTCTCCTGTTTTGTGTCCAGCTTGGAAGCTTAGACATTGTACACCTTATTTGGCTCTCTCAGCATAGTTTGCAGCCCCATATGTTGTTAAAAGCAGGGTGATTAACACTGACTACATTATCCATACTCCTGAACAGAGGTGCCAGACACGTCTGTTCATCAGCTGAAGCTGTTTCACTCCAGAGAAGATGCCAGGGAAGACCTCCATCAAAAAGAGCAACTACCTCAGTTTCTGTGCTTTGTTCTCAGTAGAACAATAGATGGTTTAAAAGTGCACATTGACACCCAACAATGTGGTTGGCTGCCCAGTTCCATAATACTTCATAATTTAGATACCAACATCTCTTACCTCGCAGAAGGCCAAAAGGAGGGTGTGAATAAACTAATAAAGTCATATCCACTCTTTTGGGAGATGGACCTTCTAGGACCACCATGTTGGAGCATGATATTGATGTAATGATCATCCTTTTAAACAACGTGCATTTTCTTGTCGACTAAAATGAGAGATGATGAAGAAAGAGGTAGAATTTGTCCTTGAAACTGTTTTAGCATTGATAGCTCATGGAGCTATAACTGCATTTTAACTCCAAAGTGAAATGATGCCCTTTGTTTTTGAGCAGATTTCATTTCCTACATAGATAGCAGAGGTGCAGCTCCCTACATTATTAAGTTAATTTGTTGAAGTGATACTGGCAGGTTCCTCTTACTCCCAGAGCTTCTGAAAGCTACTTCTGTTACACCTGATCACTTCCTGCAGTACACTGTGATGACCTTTGACACGTGTAATGCAGCAGTTTTTTTAGCAGTTTATGAACTCTGTGTTGAAGGACATTAAAAATTGCACTTAGATGATGTTGTGAACAGTAATGCAGCTGACAGCCAGTTTCTTTGCACTCTTTACTGTTACACACTTATCGATGATCAATAATTTGTTGTATTATAAGCAGTCACACTGATGGATAAATGTTTGCCACAGTTGGACCTTGGAGATGATACAGCTGTTTGAGTGAAGATGAGGCTGAAATGACTTTAAGACTCCAAAACTGAACAAAATGTATTTAAAGTGACATTTTAAATGCAGTCTGTGTTCTGACTACATGTTAAAATTTGTTCACAGATTGAGATTCAGTCATTAAATCATGTCAAATAAAATGTTGAAAGGTACAGTGTCTGAAACTCAGAGTCTGAGCCTCGACATTTTCCACTGAAAATCACCTAAATTAGAACTGGATCAACCCAAAGGTATCATAGGCTCCGTAACTGATCAGCAAATCATGTCCGATTGCACAGCAGGATGGACCCAAAACAGATAAGGATCACAAATTCAGACTGGAACAGTTTTGGATCCATTCATAGCGGCCTTTTTTTTCCCCCGACTTATTTAAAATGTCTCATCCTTCCAAAACTATACTGAAATATCTCAAATCTATCATAGAGATACTGCAGCTCCATCAAAGCTTACACATTTATGTTTTTATTTTTTCTGATAAAAATTTGTATTCATTAAAGACTTGGAAAGCTGCCCTGCCTCAGTGTAACAAACTATTATTTTTCCTCAGGTATTTACTCTCCTCTGGATATCTTCTAAAATTGTCTCCTTTGTACAAAATGCAGTGTTTACTCTGTTCTGACATTCTTTTAGTGGTAAACTAGAGATCTGTTCATTTTTATGCAAATTACCTCTGAATAACTACAGAATATTTCCTCTTTCTAAAAACATCTTCTTACCTCTGTGTAATGTGGCTGTGTTTTTGCTTTTGTTCTTGGCCTTTTTTCTTTGTTTTCTTTCAGTATTGTAAATTAATTGTAAATACGTGTTTGTTGCTCATTCAGCGACCTTGTTCAGAGGTTTGTGGTTTGGTCTACTGGTACTAACAAAGTACAGTGGCTTGCAAAAGTATTCATACCCCTTGAACTTTTCCATATTTTGTCACATTACAACCACAAACACAAATATATTTCACTGAAATTTAATGTGAAAGACCAACACAAAGTCGTATACAACTGTGAAGTGGAAAGAAAATTATACATGATTTAAAACATGTTTTACAAATAAAAAACTGAAAAGTGCAGTGTGCAAAAGTATTGAGCCCCCCTGAGTCAATACCTTGTGGAACCACCTTGTCAGGTAAACAGGTTTTTTGTAAAGGAAGACACCTGAAACACTTTAATTAAAAAAGTAAAACATTTAATATACTAAAGGATCAGAAAAAGTATACACATGGCCATGTGGGGACTCAGAGCAAGAGTGTGCACTCTCTCTCTCTGAGCCCGTGTTCCTGTCTAACCAAAACATTTTTATACTCCTGTTATCTAAGCATAAACAATCTCTGGGCGCGATGAGTTGACCTTCATCATCCAGGCTCGTTCCAGCTGGTTTTTCACGACCCAGATTCCTCTCAGTCATGGGCACATCTTCTTCCTGATGTTCTAATTTAATCAATACAGTGAAATCTTGTCCAGATTAATGACAGAACATGGTGACGTTGGCGATGTTCTAATTGTACGTTTGGTGGCCGGTCCTCGAGATAAGATGCTCTGAAAGAGAGAAGTTAGTCTACTACTTTCTGATCAGTTGCTCTCTGTCTAATGTATTATTTAATTGTTTATTATTTGGTTGATCCACTGTTAATTATTTAATTTACTGGAGTTTACCTTAAACATATGTCCTTTATTCACTGAGTAAAAAATAATCCCTAACAACCTTTTGCTGCAATTACAGCTGCAAGTCTTTCAGAGTATGTCTCCACCAGCTTTGCACATCTAGAGACTGAAATTTTTGCCCATTCTTCTTTGCAAAAAAGCTCAAGCTCAGTCAGATTAGATGGAGAGTGTTTGTGAACAGCAGTTTTCAGATCTTGCCACAAATTCTCGATTGGGTTTAGGTCTGGACTTTGACTGGGCCATTCTAACACATGGATATGTTTGGTTTTAAACCATTCCATTGTAGCCCTGGCTTTATGTTTAGGGTCGTTGTCCTGCTGGAAGGTGAACCTCTGCCCCAGTCTCAAGTCTTTTGCAGACTCCAACAGGTTTTCCTCCAAGGTTGCCCTGTATTTGGCTCCATCCATCTTCCTGTCAACTCTGACCAACTTCCCTGTCTCTGCTGAAGAGAAGCAGCCCCAGAGCATGATGCTGCCACCACCATATTTGACAGTGGGGATGGTGTGTTCAGAGTGATGTGCAGTGTTAATTCTCCGCCACACATAGCATTTTGCATTTTGGCCAAAAAGTTCAATTTTGGTCTCATCTGACCAAAGCACCTTGTTCCACATGTTTGCTGTGTCCCCAACATGGCTTCTGGCAAACTGCAAACGGGACTTTTTATGGTTTTCTTTTAACATTGGCTTTCTTCTTGCCACTCTTCCAAAAAGACCACATTTGTGCAGTGCACGACTAATAGTTGTCCTGTGGACAGATTCCCCCACCTGAGCTGTGGATCTCTGCATTACGTCCAGAGTCACCATGGGCCTCTTGGCTGCATCTCTGATCAGTGCTCTCCTTGTTCGGCCTGTAAGTTTAGGTGGACGACCTTGTCTTGGTAGGTTTACAGTTGTGCCGTACTCTTTCCATTTCTGGATAATGGATTGAACAGTGCTCCGTGAGATGTTCAAAGCTTGGGAAATCTTTTTATAGCCTAAGCCTGCTTTAAACTTCTCCACAACCTTATTCCTGACCTGTCTGCTGTGTTCTTTGGACTTCATGATGCTGTTTACTCCCCAATACTCTCTTAACCAACCTCTGAGGCCGTCACAGAGCAGCTGTATTTGTACTGAGATTAGATTACACACAGGTGAACTCTTTTTAGTCATTAGCAGTCATCAGGCAACTTCTGAATGCAATTGGTTGCACTCAGAGAAAAGGGGGCTGAATACTTTTGCACACCACACTTTTCAGTTTGTTATTTGTAAAAAATGTTTTGAATCATGTATAATTTTCTTTCCACTTCACAATTGTATACCACTTTGTGTTGGTCTTTCACATTAAATTCCAGTGAAATATATTTATATTTGTGGTTGTAATGTGACAAAATATGGAAAAGTTTAAGGAGTATGAATACTTTTGCAATCCACTGTAACTCTGCCACAAGTTGTTACTTTCTCACTAAGCTGCTTGCCTATTGTCCTGTAGGCCCATCCCAGCCTTGTGCAGGTCTAAAGTTTTGTCTGTGGTGTCCTTAGACAGCTCTTTGCTCTTGGGCCTGGTGGAGAGTGATAGGTTCAGATCATTTTAATAACTCTGAGAACAAACACACAACTCATTTGAACTTGCGCAAGAAGGAGAGATCCGTTCCTTGAACTCAGCTCGCGGCTGAGCGGAAGTTATCTGTCCTGAAGGACCGCTTCCTGTGCAGCGCTTTTATTCGGATTTTCACAATAAGATCACGTGGGTTACACCAAACGCAGTTTACAGCATGTAATAAACATTCTTGGCTTTTTCCTTACCACATATGGTCGTAAGCATACTGTGACATGTGCGCATGTAACATGGCGTATACGAGACACGTATCCTATATGTGTTCTCTGCAGGCTGAGAACAGCCTGCAGGTAACTACAACTTCCTTTGTAAAAAATGTCACCACGTGTTTCCATTTCAAACATAAAAACAACAGTATCATATGTACATAAAACTTATAAAAAATATACAAACAGAAGATATGATAAGTTATAATAAACAGAATGGAATTTATACCATAACTCCAACAAGAGGTTGGAGTGTGATTGATTGAGTGTGTGGACAGGTGTCTTTTATACAGGTAACAAGTTCAAACTGGTGCAATTAATACAGGTAATTAGTGCAGAATAGGAGGGCTTCTTAAAGAAAAACTAACAGGTTTGTAAGAATTCTTGCTGGTTGGTAGGTGACCAAATGCGTATTTCAATAAAATGCAAATTAATTATTTAAAAATCATTGTTACAACCCCCTACCAGCAGGGTCTACGGGTTGCAGGGAGCGTAACAATCATCCAATATGATTTTCTTGATTTATTTTTAAGGTTCTGTCTCTCACAGTTGAAGTGTACCTACGATAAAAATTACAGACCTCTTAAAAACTTCCAAAATCAGCAGTGTATCAAATACTTATTTCCCCCTCTGTATGTATATAAAACCTTTTTCCTGATATGCGTTCTGAATGTGGCAGCAGGTTTTATAGTTATTTTAATTAGTTTGTTTTGGCAGCAGTATAATATGTGCTGGATACAATTAATTTTTACATTTACACTCTGCACAGACCTCTGCAATAACGTTATGGCATCGGGTCACCTACTCAACCTAGTAAACTATGCTGATGGCTACTTTCTAACATGGCAGTTGAAATTATCAAAACATTTTGTGAACTTCTTCACTAAATTTTATTACATTTCTCATTTTTTTGTTAGCATTTGTAAATATTTTACAATGTACAGACAGATGCACCAATGAATGTATGTATGTATATAATTTTATACATTCTATTTTTTTTTTTTTTGTATATTTTATTTTATACATTGCTTATTTTCTGTATATTTCTTGATTATACTAGATTATAATATTTTTTATCTTTATTTTAGAGAGTTTGATTTTCTGTTGCATGGCACTGAACAGGAGTGGCCCTCCAATCTCATTGTACATCCTGTATAATGACAATAAAGGCATTCTATTCTATTCTATTCTATTTTAGCACATTTGAGTGACTGACTAAGCAAAACTGTCTACAGTGTGAACAAACATTTGCTCTCGGACGAACTTCTCCTGAGAAAGTGACTCGTCTTTTCTTTCTTCTTTCTTTAGTTTGTTTTCTCCTGAAATCTCTTTGTTCAATCTGCAAGTCAGGATGAAGAGTCAAAAAGGCACATTTGCTGTAAATCATCTTTACTAAAATAAAACCGAGGTTATTATGATCAGTGTTGGGTGTAATGTGTTCCATATAATATGACACGTTATCCTGCTGGAAGCAGCCATCAGAAGATGGGTACACTGTGGTCAGAAAGGGATGGGCATAGTCAGCAACAATACTCAGGTAGGCTGTGGCATTTAAACAATGCTCATTTGGTACTAAAGGGCCTGAAGTGTCCCAAGAAAACATTGTTTATGCCATATTCTGACCCTAGCATTCAAATGCTGAGGCAGAACTGAAGACCAGGACCTTAATCCAGGAAGCATGTTTAGCTAACAACTCTGAGTTTGACCTGTTATCCCAGTTAGACATTAGTTTGGTATGTTTGTGCTCAACATGATCACTGTTACAGTCATTCACTCATCAGTATAGGACAGAGATGGTGATTAATGCCGTCACAGATTTCTGATTTTCATCATATTTTCCACTGAAAATGATGTAAATCAGTCTCAGTGGGCCTACCCAGGACCAGATACGCCCCAAAGTATCACATGCAGTATTGCATTGGATTACATTTGCATAGCAGGACAGATCTACAGTGGATTAGGATCACAGATTCAGACAGATCCAGTTCCACTCTGGTCATTTCCAAGCATATCCTGTCGGGATTTGTCCACAATAGCTTAATTTTTCCCAACATGTTCTCTGTTCTTTATTTAAATCCTCCCAAAACTATCCTGAAATATTTTAAAGCATAGACATTTCTTACAACATGTTTGCCTTTATTGATGGAACTTTACCTTCAATAAAGACTTGGAAAGCTGCGCTGTATTTTTAGCATCCTGCTCTGTCGCACTAACCCTTTGCATGTGTTCCTTCTCTACCTCCATGAACCTTCTTTGTGGTTTTCCTCTTTCCCTCCTGCCTGGCAGCTTCACATTTAGCATCCTCTGTCTAATACATCCCCTATAAATCTTCTGCACTATGACTCCTCTAACTCATCTATGCTCAACATACCTGAGCTGTTCCTCTGATATACTCATTTCTAATCTCATCCATTTTGGTCACTTCCTGTGAAAATCTGAGTATCTTCATCACTGCCACCTCGACCTCCAGCTCCAGCTCAGCCTTCTGTCTTGCTGTCAGTACCACTGTTTCCAAATTATACACCACAGCAGGTCTCACTACCATCTTGTCAACCTCCGCTTTCACTTTCGCTGCTATTCTTCTATAACAAATCAGGTCTGACACACGTCTCCACTCCATCACTCTCATCTTCACCTCTCTTGTGCACTGTGTCATGGTCCTGCATCTGCAACCCCTTGTTTATTAGTTTATGGTCTTTTGTAGTTTTGTTACCTTTATTGTTACTCTTTTGTTTGGGTTATATTGTTTCAGGTGTTTCTCTTATGTATTCTTAGTTAGTTCTCATTGCTTTACATCTTAGTTCTCCCTGTGTTCTGTCCCAAAGTGTTTCCACTTTGTGTGGAGTTTCTTTTGTTTATTATCACAGTGTCTGTCTCCCTGTGTCGTGCCTAGTCTGTGTCCTCTTGATGTGGTGTCAAGTTCACGTTTGCGTATCAGTCTTCTCACTTCCTGTTCTATTTTGACATCCTCTGTCTCTTGTGCTTTGTGTTTTGTTTTACTTCCTGAGTCTCGTTAGTATCATTCTGTTCACCTGTTTGCCCCAGCTGTTTCCACTCACCCCTCGTTCCCTCTGTGTATTTATTCTCAGTTTTCCACTTGTCAGACGTCAGAGTCTTGTTGTCTTCATGGCAGTGGTTTTGTTCCTCATTCTCCCAGCTTCTTGTGTTCCTTGGTTTCCTTCCAGTTTAGGTTTTTCTTTGGTTTTGTTATCTTCTTTTGGTTCTTGTATTTGCTTGCGTTTAGCCACAATAAAGGCTCTGCTTCAGCCACCTATTCCTTCATCCTGCTTTTGGGTCCTCTCTACCTTCACATGCCACATGGCCTGTGCCCACGCATCATGACACATTGTGTGTTGATTTGGATTGTTGAGCCCAGGCATTTAAACTCCTCTACATTTACTATCTCCTTGTGTGTTCACCTTTCCACCCATCTCACTCTCATTCACACATATCCCACACTTATCTGTGCTCTACTTTTTTATTTTTTTGAAAACTTTTTACTTTTAGTCCCTACATTCTAACACATATCTGTACATCTGTGTCTCTTTAAATTTTCAAAACAGGTTCATTATGTTAGGTTTAATGCTTTTGAGGGAAATTTTTACTTCACATCACTGTTCACCCTGTGGCGTGGTGGTTAGCACTCCTGCCTCACAGCTGGAATGACATCTAATCAACTCAACTTTATTTATAAAGCACTTTAAAATCAATGCCATTGGCCAAAGTGCTGTACACAAGTAAGAGCAAACAGGTTTAAAAAACATATATAAAAACTAAAACCACAATTAAAACAATAAACAATAAGAACCAACATCTCAGACTGAGTTAAAAGCCAAAGAGAAGAAATGTGTTTTAAGAGAGCATTTAAAAGCAGAGAGTGAGTCAGCCTGCCTGATGTGCAGAGGGAGATCATTCCACAGTTTTGGGGCAGCGACTGAAAAAGCACGGTCACCTCTCATCTTCCTCTTTGTCTTTGGGATAACCAACAGTGACAGATCAGCTGACCTGAGGGAGCGCGCAGGGACATATAGGTCTGGGTTTGGTTCCACCCGGATCTCTCTCTGTTTGGAGTTTGCATGTTCTCCCCGTGTCTGCGTGGGTTTCCTCTGGATACTCTGAGACAAGATTCTGAGGCCACCAAGGCCTTCTGCCACTTGGCTATACCTGGAAATTCTGTCCATAAAAATTATGAACAGAATCTGTAACAAAGGACAGCCCTGGCAACACCCACAGGAACCTAATCCGACTTATTGCCTGCTATAGGGACTGAAGGAATTTAAGTAAATGTGTGTGTCTGCTGTTTAAGCCTTTAGGTTTCTGCATGTATGCTTATCGACAGGAATGACACAAAACAGGAATAAGGAGTCCAATTATTAAATTTAATAAACCCATTTCAAACAGTTCAGATATCTGGGTCAGACTGCGTGCCATGAGATGGCATGAAGTACTGGCACATTCTAATTCAACTTACAGTTTCATATAGTCACAGCATATCAGTCTTGATTACATCATTTACAAAACAGAATGTGGAAAACAGGGAAATTCAACAACAGAGTGACCTCGAAGTCTCCATTTCTATCATTCTGTAGTCTTCATCAGTGTGGTTCATTGTACAGTCAGAATACAAAGTTCATGATAACACGGAACATTATAAGCTTCTGTATTTTTAATCAGTTGTGTTATTTTCCAGACAAATTTCTCAGGGAAGTAAATGTATGTAAGATATATATGTGGCATAGATCATGAATATCCCTACAGGACCAAGCTTATTGCCGGCTATATGGACCAAGCTCTCGCTAATGTTGTACAGGGACTGAATGGCCTGCAACAATGGGCCAGACACCCCATACAGCGAGGGATGCGGTCAAATGCCTTCTCGGAGTCCACAAAACACATGCAGACTGGATGGGCAAACTCCCACACACACTCCAGTATCCTTGAGAGGGTGAAGAGCTGGTCCTGATCTGAAGTTTGGGAAAATGGAGCAGTTTGGACTGAGAGTACAGTTGACGTACTTTGAATAACTACATGCAGAAGACCAACTTTGCCAAAGCTGTATTTCAAAAATAAAATTACTTCTGTTTGTACTGCAGTGTCATTTCCTGTTTTCAGTGTATTGAAGAAAAATACTGTAATTAATGTAAATCAACACTTGAAAATAAAAAAAAGTTAAAAAATATTCAATATTTGCATGAAGAACATTCCAGCCAATGGGGTTTTGCTGATAAAATCATGCTCTGTGATTGGTGGATCCGTGGCCACCAGCACAGTTTAAAAATGGTCCCAGTACAGCATTCACTGCAAGCTCAGTGAGAACAATGGCTCATCTGAAGCTGCTTCTTCTTTTTCTGTCCGTTGGTGAGTGAATTATTGGACTAATATCCTGATTATTTCAACTTTCCTTATTTGAATGATTTCACAGGTTATGGCATATTTGTGTTATAAAGGCTTGTTTAACTTGTCTTAGTTAAGTTTTGCTGATCCATCAGATACTGTTTTTGCTCTTCTATTTTTCCCCCTTTGACATCAATTTTTGTATATCTGTCAGAATATTTCTGTGGCAGGTACATTGTCTCATACAGTATGACTGAATTGAATTGGAGTTTTTTCTTTTTCACTAAATCTTTACAGTCACACTAATGCTGTTTGGTACCATAATTATTGGAAAGAATATGTTGTTCATCTTCAGATGGCAGAAGCTACTAGTTGTTAGTAAATTACTTTTCTTTTTCAGGCATCACAGTGAGCACGAGGGTAGATTTGCACAAGAGAATCTTTCACGACCACAGCTGTGAAAGTACTGAGCGTCTGTATCATGTGAAGGTAACTGCAGAAAGAGGAAGCAATGTAAGTCTCTGTGGTGGCTCACTGATCCATCCACAGTGGGTTCTGACTGCAGCTCACTGCTGGAAACCAGGATGGTGAGTAAATGAGTTTTACTCAAAAATGTGTAATGAAATATTTCTCTCTCTCAAACTTATTTTTCTCAAAGTCCTGAGGCAACAAACAAACCTTAATACATTTTTTTTTAGGTATTTAAAAATAAAGACAGCATTTCTTATGGACATGATCAGTCTCTAACACCCTTGTCCCCTTGTGCAGGGATATGTATGCACATTTAGGAATTCATCCACATCCAAGTAAAGGACAAAAGGTGAAGGTCACAGAGAAATTCATGTTTCATGACAAAAACGGAAATCATGACATCATGCTACTGAAACTCCCTACCCTGTCTACCCCGTCTAACATTCAGCCTGTTGCCTTACCTGACTGCTCAAATCCTCCCAACATGTAAGTTTTGCCTTTATCATAAAAGTCTAAAATATCCATTTTTGAGCTGCAGAGAAACAGAGCGATGCAGTCTGAATGTTGCTGGCTTGTCCTTTACACATTTTAATTATTATGAACCTGTCCACAATATTACCAGTTAGTCACCTGCTTAGTGAACCATGGCCATACATTTAGATCTTTGAATGTTATGTTACTTTGTTATTAATTTTTTAATTAATTCACATTACTTTGCAAAAATCTGTTTCAACATTCACAATTTTTAATTTAAAAGCCCATATTGACAATGATTCCATTGATAAAAGCAATAAAAGGGCAAAACAGGGCTGACCTCTGCTTCAGCTGATAGAATCAACACACTGAATTCCTCTAACAGCAACAACTGCAATGACAAATTCCCTCAGCAGGTAAAATGAACACATTCCAGCTCAGTGACATGTTTTGGGTTTGCAGCACTTTTCAATCACAAGTGCAGTCCTTCCACCTTTCTTCTTACTGCGCACCTGAAATATCCTGAAGCCAGGTACAGTCACTGTTCTGTGGGACATTCGCTACTGACTGAGTTCAGCTGTAGAGGTGGCCACTGAGGGGCATCGATTAGAATGCACAGTCCAGAGCTTTGTCACTGAAGATTTATTGTGGGATTGATGGAATGATACAACAGGATAATATCTCTATGGGTGAGGAGGGGTGTGTGTGTGTGTGTGTGTGTGTGTGTGTGTGTGGTTCTGAAAGAAACAGAAATATAAACATAACTAGCCATGGACTTATAAGTTCTCATCACCACAATACATAAGCTCACACATGCAGCTTAGCTTGTAGCATAATTCAGCCTAGTCATGGTTAGCATGGTGTAGTTTGAATGAAGTTAACAGCTTTAGCCTCCATACATGTAACTAGAACAGCTGGATCAAGGCCATCTCTATACATTCCAACAAACAAAGACACATAGGAATAATAATAACAGTACTGGCAAATATACAAATATTCACATGACTTGTGATCCTATCTGGGCAGCTAAGTCCGCCATTACACAAACTACGTTGCACTCGCGGTAAAAATGCAGCCGCGATAAGGCGATTATTAACTAATTACAAATGCAAACACTTACTACAGCTACACAGAGAACTTGGACAAATACTCACTTGTTATTGAACGCACACAGGGATTAATGTCAAGCCAGAAACTACCTACAAATCACACAGGTCCAAACAATAGCGATCACGATACTAGCACTCTCCAGCCACTCTTCTTCTCCTCCCGACAATGCTACAGCTCACACAATGCTGCGCAGCGCAGCGCTCCCTCATCAGCTGGGTTCCGGTGCAATTGAAGGCTGATCTAGGGTCAGCCCTTTGTTACAGTCACACTTTAGTCCAGGAAGTGTGAGGGTGTCAACATCGCAGAGCACGCTGCATCAAACTGGACTCACTGCATTATATTTAGTCTTAATTAGCTAACCAAGCTTATTCAGATTATTGTCCAAACACCTCCCATTCCCCATGTTTCCTGGAACAGCTCCAACTGCCAAACTCTGTTCCCTTCATAGATCCTCCAGGATTACAGGCCTCGCCCAGAGCAGTAGAACTGTCAAAGTGTAAAATGAAAGAAATTAATACATCCTAAACTAATTTTCCATAAAATATATTGATCTGATTCTTGCAGTTTTAGAACAGCAGTAACCATAACAATGATTTCAAGATTGAAAATACAATTTCTGTTTCTTTTAAGCAGTGAATCACATTCAGTGAGCTGAAGGAACATAAAACAGGACAATTTAACAAAAAAATACAGGTTTAATAAACGTACTAAGAACAGTGTAAATTAAAACATTATTAATAACCTTTAAACCCTGTACTCTGTAGTTTGTTTGTAACAGGCAGCATAGAACAGTAGGGGGCAGTGTTGCGTTGCTGTCTGAGGTCTTTTGAAACAGTGTAGCGGTTTCTCACACAGCTTCACCTGCTTTCAAGGTCCACAGAGGTGAAAGCTCCAGAGACGCTTGTAGTACAAAGAAGAACTTTATTGTTTGGCCAAAGATGAAGGCCACAAGCCAAAACACAGCTGACTTTCAGAGATGAAAATATGAAATATGAAAATAATTTGGATGAAAACAATTATTGTTTCTTACATTTTACAACAGAGCTCTCTTTCTGTCTTGTTTTATAAATCAAGATCTCTTTCTTTCACAGTAGTGTGGTCAGTAAATTTATCCATACATGCACCAATTTTCAGAAGATTATTCAGAAGAGTTCAAACTTGTAAAACACAGTTAATGCAGCAGGAGACGATGAGGAGCATCATACTTCTGAATTTACAAAACCCCATTACTGACATTACACCTCCATCTCTTCCTGACTGATATCATCAATAATATCACTGAGTGTGAAACAGGAGTTAAGACTACTTGTTTTGATTTTAGGAGTTAATCCATGACTTCAGTCAATGACAATAAAACACAGCAAACAGTTAAAGGAATGAAATTTAACATGTGATCCAAACCCTCAAAGTTAAATTAGCTGAGTTGAAGTGGGCCGGAGATACTGAGCGTGCAGAGTACATCAATATGATTGATTGATTTATTTTGTGCTTACAGCACATGAATGGATGTGAAATTAATTGATTATATATATTTTATCTTTTTCTAGAGGAGATGTCATTCAGGTCGCAGGCCTTGGTTGTTATACAGTAGATGTAAACTACAACAAACGTAAGACAACTTTTGTTTGATTATTTCACAGTTTATGTTATAATTTAATTTTGGTTTCTGTGTCTGTTTTGAGGGTTACATTTAGGTTTTTATTTTGATACTGTATGAAAAACAGAGTATTTCTTTAATTTTATAGTGGATATTCTGTATGAAAGGTTTCCTCATTTTTAGATGCAGCTTGATTTAAAGAAGACATTTTGTTTGAAAATCTTTTGGAAATATTCAGAAATAAGAAAAACATTTATCTCAAGATTTTACTTCATTAAAAGATGATGAATTGCTTTTGTTCTTTTCATTTTTTTTTTTTTAGTCCCTGATCTACCACCTCATCTCCAGTGTGGAAATATGCATGTTGTTGACTGTGGGCCTACCAGATACTCTAAATGTTATTTGGTCTTGCCATATGGCAACAGGATGTGTTACAAAGAACCTCGAGTAGATACATGTGAGGTGAGTTAGCACAGCTGCTAGCATTACTGCATATCATCTGTGTAGCTATCAGATATTTTGGAACAAACTTATAACAAACTATATTTTTCTCTCTCTCAGGGTGATTCTGGTGGTGGAGTGATCTACAATAACATGATTTATGGTGTACACATTGGTGGTGCTGATCCATGTGTCTTTAATAAACTGTCTGTTTCTTTGAAGGTCTGTTCTTACCTTCACTCGATAAAGAAGACAATTGGACAAAATAATAGAAAATAGCTAAATGAAAACAACATTCAGAATAAACGATCATCTCTACAAGAATCTTGTGTGGTGTGTTTTGTTTCTACTCTAGAAGATCTTCACATGTTTAATGCAAAATGTGAAACTTTGTCTAAAATTGTGTAAGATTGTGTACGACCTTGTGGATGTGTTTTGAATGTGGTGTCAGGCTCTCAGACTGACACTGTGAGGATGCAGAAAGGCTTTGTGATCAGTTCAGGTGTAGAGCCTGAACACAGAGCGATGATAAACTTCATAAATCAGAGCCGATTCTTGAGGATGAAAATGTTTACATGGAGGCTGTTGGTCCATTTGTGTCAGACGAGGATTTAAGACATTTACTGTAGTATGGCATTTACATACAAACTTATGGAATTTATACTTGACATGAATCTTTTCATTACTTTTTTCTGCTTCTTCTTCACTGATTCACTGTTGTACATTTAACTTCAGTACATTTATCAGTTTTTGTTATCAGGTACTTCACAAATTGAGGTTTATCCACATAAAACGCATGAAAAAAAATGTTTTTGCTTTTGTAAATTAAACTACCCAAAAGTTCATAAAAGTACAGTTGAACTTGTTAGTTGATTAATCAGTTATTAATTATTAACTTTGTACTGATCTGTTCTGACCCTTCTCTTTAAATACAGCCCCAGCATGATGGAGCTGCTGAGTTCTCTCATTATATGGACTCAATGATTCATCACATTGTTTTAACAGGAGCCCTGAGAAAATATTTCAGCAACAGTGTTAAAAATCTTTGTAGTCCCCTCTGTGGTCTTCCATATTTATACATACTGTACACATACAATCGACACTCACAAAGATAAAAACATAAACAATGAAGCTTGTTGTTCACTGAGAAACAAAAGTTTTATCCTTGCTGAAATCTACACAATGACAACTAATCGAGATAAAAACACTACTGAGCGTTTATCACACACACACAAACTTAAGCTTTTCTAACTTCTTTCTAACCTCAATTTTACAAAAATTACAAACATATAAAATAAAAACAGGACTCACCCCCTGCTATCTGCCTCCCCAGCTTCTCTTAGAGCTACAAAATGATACACATCAGTGTAAAGATGTGGAAACAGATCTGCTGAGATTGGGTTCTTCACTTTGTGTTACTTCCTCCAATCACATAAAAAATAAAAATATATAGTACATGTTGGCATTTCCAATTTATTTATATCCTATAAGACTCATAATTTCACTTTGTTTACGTTTCATTTCCATCTTCAGTCCTGCATTTTCTGTCCTTGTATTTCATATCCACATAGCTCACAGACACTCTCCCTCCCCTAGATGTCACTGTTACACAAAACAATTTCATCCTAAAGCTTTTGCGTAAATATTGTTTTAACAAACGTTTAATCCTGTCATTACTATCAATCTCATGAACAGTAAACTGGGAAAGGGTTCCACTTCATCATGGCTCTGTAACTTACTGTTTTCTGTGTATTACTTGTTATCACTTGTAGGTGTGTTGTTATTTTTAGCCATGGAGAAAATTAAAAGTATATATAAGAGAATACACTTTCACAATTTGAGAATAGATCTTGAAAACAGATTTTTTTCTTTTTTTTTTTTTTTTAAGGATTTCATCATGATCAATTTACCATATGTGGCAGTCCTTTCTATTTCCTTTAAAAGTGAATTTCCTTTTGCATCCATAATTCCTCATTGAGTAGTAAAAGCATACCTAACAGCTCCTGAGAGTGACTCATTTTTTTTTTTTACAAATGTTTGTAGAAGCAGTCTGCATGCCTAAGTGCTTGATTTATACACCGCTGGCTGTAAGTTCCAAGGTAACTGTTTACCCTGCATGGGATAGGGTCTCCCCAGATACGCTGGTGGAGGTGGCTGGGGAGAGGAAAACCTGGGCTTCTCTCCTTAGGCTGCTGCTCCCATGACCCAGCCCTGGATGAGCGGAAGAAGATGGATGGATGGATGGATGGAAAAAAACATAGGAGTAGGTGCCGGTTTGTGGAAGCTGCCATGTTGGACATCACTGTTCAAACAAATGTGGCTAAAGACCAGTCACATATGTTGTACACCTTATAAGTAACTTTTAATTTAAAGCTCACAAATAACTCTCTCTTTTGATATATGACCATTTAACCTTTGTACATGTATATTTTCATCATCTCTTTCTCATTATGTTTCTACTCCTCTTCATCTTCCTCCTCCACAGCTGCTCTCTCGTCCCTCATTTCCACCTTATCCTCTTCCTCCTTACCTCAAGTCACATATCCTGAGCTGAAGTCAGGGGTCTAATACATGAAACCTTGCATAAACATGTTTATTTATTCCCAGCATTGTTGCATTAATTTATTGTCAGCAGGTTAGACTCTCCTGTCTCTGGACAGCTGATAATGATCCAGCTCAACAATAACAGCTGTTTATAAGCCAACATGCCACCCAGATAGCAAAATGACTCCGCCCCCGATGTGCCACTGACTCCATAACGGACCCGAAAAACCGGTCCGGATCGGAGTCAACTTGCACAGCGGGACGGATCCGGAATGGATCAGAATTACGGATCAGGAAAAACACAGGACCGGACCCGAAACGGCTGCGGTCACTTCCCAGCTCATCCGGCCCGGATCCGTTTAAGTTGCATGTCATCCGGCCTGGAGCCATTTTGGATCCGTTTGTGGCATGTCATCTGGTGCGGATCCGCTCACGATCAGTTTTGGATCCGTAGCGTGCCGTTCCGTGTTCGTTCACGGATGCCGCCCGGATCGCTCTCTGTGGCTTGTCGTCAGCTGTCCGGACAGCTGTCAACAACAGCTGGTTATAAGCTAACATTATGCCAGCTAACTTTAGACTCGAGTGTCCTAAAATCCCACTTTCTCTCCGACCTTTCTGATCACATTATCACTTCGTATGAGTTTATTCTAAGTGTTGCAGGTCAGTGATGATGGATCCACTTCAAAGACAGTGTCACTAACAAAGGCTAACAGCAGTATAAACACCAGGGCTCACTGACTGAAGTCAGGATGTCCTGAGCAGCTCACCTCAGTGTCACTGACACTGCTTAACAGCTTCACTTACATTGAACTCCTTTAACAAAGTTTTCCAGCCTCCCCCAGAGTAATGTGGAAGTTTCTCACTGGCACACTGACAGCTGCTTAAACTCTACCGTTTGTATTTAAAGTTAAAGAGTAAAAGTGGGCTTGTATTAATAAATTAATAACTCTGCTGTGCCTGTCAGAACCATCGTCTATCAGTGAAGGCTGATCTTAGATCAGATTATAAATGTTTACATTAAAGCAAAGCTTATGTTTCTGTCTGGAAACCTTCTAAAACATTTTGTATCCAGTAAAGCAGTGTCACGGGGTAGCCCGTGCCCTGTAAGACTAAATGTGTTAATGGCTGACAACAGACTGCAATGACTTCTAATAGTATAACATCTTGCCCGCAAAATAGAGGTTTTTCAGTAGTAAATGTGAGGCCAACACTACATTGGTCCAGTCCTTCATTGGTTTACTTTAATTTCAGTTTGATTCAATTGTATGCAGATTTTTGGTATTTATCTCTTAGCATTATCATTTTCATTATGTCCATGTCATAGAAAAATAAAATACAATGGGCCCACATATTCAAACCATTTATTAGCACCAAGTCAAGTCATGTCAATATTACCAAATGTTTGTTGAATGCGCTGTTCCATGCTGCCACCATCTTGGAGATCCAGACTCCCAAACAGGATGTGGAAGGTTCCAAATCTTTTTATAGTAAGGGGAGACTGGGAGCTCACTATGTCAGAAAGAATGCAGAGGGGGAATTTTCTTTTCTTTTCTTGTGAAATAGTTTTTGGTATACAGGAAACCAACTAATGTTTTGATGATCTTGTGTCAGAGCTTAAAGGAGGTAATTGGAAAGTTGCTCATGGGTAGAAAATAACTAACTGGGAGACTTGATTGAATTTTTGTGTGGTTTACTCTGGGGAGGGGCTTAGGCTTTATAAGCCAGAGTTAATGCGTCTGAGGAAGGCCGGCCATGCCTAGTGTGCCGGCTAGAGCCCAGTAGCCATGGGCTTAGCCTTTGGGGTTCTTGGGTTTAGTTATTTTTGAATTATTTTGAACAGTTTTAAGTTTGTTTTTCTATAGTTTTTGTATCTCTTTTTTTTGGTCATATCACCATCCTGACCCTCCTTGTAAATAGCACTTGTAAATAAATTGCACAACGGGTGAAGAGAATTCCAGCCTCCAAGTGTGTTTCCTCA
The DNA here is from genome assembly GCA_013435755.1 of Amphilophus citrinellus. NCBI lineage: Eukaryota > Metazoa > Chordata > Actinopteri > Cichliformes > Cichlidae > Amphilophus > Amphilophus citrinellus. Next base: position 10,454,361 of record CM024197.1, on the reverse strand, counting down.
ACTGCAGCTGTGGCATTACTACATGTGGTGTCAGAAGAAAAAACAACAATGCCTCCTAAAAAGCAACAGCATCAACAACTGCAACCGGATGATGGTATGGAGGAAAGTGCCACTGCAGACTCTGGGGAAGCTGATGTCCAGTTTGGAGTTGGTTCCAGTATATCCACGGAGGCTAGTCTGGTCTCTTTGACAAGGATGTTTGAGAGTTTTATGCAAGTTCAACTGGAGAGAGACAAAAAGGCAAGAAAAGGAGACAAATAAGCAGGAGGAGAAACTCAGCGTCCTGTCACATCAAGGGCCACAGCTCCAACTCGACCTCGAAGCTGCCCGGACTGGTCAGCCGTCACCAGCAGGAAGTGGAGTTCCAGTTGGAGACCCCAAATTGCAAAGGTTAGAAGACAATGATGACATTGAGCATTATCTTACCACCTTTGAAAGACTGGCTGAGGTCTATGGCTGGCCATGGCAACAGTGGGCAGTTCGACTAATTCCACTGTTAACAGGAAAGGCCAGAAGTGCTTTTGTGGCCATGGACCCAGTGGATACAAAAGACTATGTATTACTGAAGAGTGCTATATTGAAAAAAATATGAGATTAATAGAGACACTTACCACCAGAGGTTTCATTCTTATGACACACCTGCAGGAGAATCCCCTCAAGAGCTGTATATACATCTCAAGGACTTGTTTGGTAAATAGGTGGCTTATGACACCTGCACCAAGGAAGATATCATGGAAAAGCTGGTCCTCGAGCAGTATCTCAAAGTACTGTTCCCTGAGGTGAAGACTTGGGTAAAAGAACACAACCCAGGAACTGCTAAGAAGGCTGCTGAACTGGTTGATGCCTATGTAGCTGCTCATAATGGCCATGGGGTTTGCCGTTACGCTGGCCATCTCAGACCACAAGGAGGTAAGCCTGAAGGGTTGGGTAAAAGGGGTGGTTTAGCCAGTCATGTAGCTGGTCAGGCTAGCTCCACTAGATCATTGGATGTTAACTCACTCAACTTTAAGGCTCGGGCAGGCAATAAAGCTGATGTTTGCCACAATTGTGGTGAGGCAGGCCATACATGTCCCTTCTGCCCAGTTAGAAAATTCAAAAGTACAAATTTGTGTTATGTACCAAGACCTGAACTGTGTGTTTCTCAAGATGCATTGTCTATGTCACCATTAGCAAATGTACTGATAAATGGTATATCATTCACTGCTCTGTTAGACACAGGATGCACCCAGTCTCTGGTACAGGCCGAACATGTTCCCAAAGACTTATGGAATTTAGAAGAGACGGTTCCAGTTGTATATGTACATGGGCATAGTTTGGAGGTGCCAACTGCTGAGGTCTACATTGAAGTTTATAACCAGCCATACCTTATGAAAGTAGGGGTAGCTCCTGAGTTGCCATATCCTGTGCTGCTAGGGACTGATTTGCCCATTTTGTTAGATCTCATCCATGAGAGCAAGAGTAAGTTGTGTGGGGTAGTGACCAGGGCTAGAGCAAGGCAGTTGGGGGGTACTGTAAATATCCGAAAACCCAGGGTTACTTCAGTCAGAACCTGCAGAGCCAAATCCTTCTGAAACTATCACTGGTGACACACTCAAGCTGATGCCATTTCAAGATGAGCAAGTAGATACTGTTGCAAGTGCTACACAGGATGAAAGGTTGGGGAGACAAAGAGAGCAGGTTGAGGAGTTGTTACTTCAGTCAGAACAGTCAGAGCAAGAGATTGGGGCTCCAGAATTAGGTGATGATGATTTCTCTTTCCCTTGCAATATGTCACTCCAGCAGGAAAATTATTCCACACTTGCTGAATGTTTTAAGAAAGTGGCAGCTAATTCTAGCTTTCTTTCTGAGCAGTTTGTGGTGGAAAAGGGGCTCCTATATAGACAATCGGATGAGGGTAAACAGCTTGTGCTCCCTGAAAATTCAAGGGCTGAGGTGATGAAGGTGGGGCATACTATCCCATGGGCAGGCCATTTGGGGTTTATGAAAACTTTGCACAGAATAATATAATATATAATAATAAAATCCTTAATAAAAAGTGAGCTTATTGCAGCCCATCAGTGTGATGTTCACTGAACAATAACTTCAGAAAGGAAATGGTCATAAACTGTGGCAAAAACTTTATTCATCTATAACACTTTAACAACAGTTCAGATATTCAGACATCAGTTTTAGGCATTAAGCTCAAAATCATTATTTACCGTATTTTTCGGGCTATAAGGCGCACTTAAAATCCTTAAATTTCCTCAAAGATCGGCAGTGCACCTTATAATCCGGTGCGCCTTATGTATGAATTCTTGTTGTGCTTACTGACCTTGAAACAATTTTATGTGGTACACTGCGCTCAAAAATCTGTCGAAATGTTTTAGTGCGACTTTGGTAAGAGATGCTTAATAAATATTGACATTTTCCAGAGTGTACAACAGGGGGGAGGGGGGTAACACCCACCATACGCTTTTCAAATAGTTGAGCGCTGCTGTCTGACCGCCGATGGCCGTGGAATCCACACCACTGCACCATTGCGTGGTCTGCAGCGATATTTCCTCCGGTCTGGCAGATCAGTTCAAAGGCCTCATTGAATTCTCTAAAACAGTCCATCATCGATTCAGAAAATGACTCTACTGACGATATTAGAAAGGAACAAGCTGTGAGTGTAGCGCAGCAGGTGTGGAAAGCAGCCAAAGCAGTTGGACATAAATTCAACAAGTGGAAGCATTGTTCCAAAAATAGAAACCGTACGCAGTAAACCGCAGAAAACTATGATGGATTTTATTCTACATGTTACGGCCTATTTTCATCTATGCTGGCCCGGATATTTGTGCGTAATCTGGCGATCAGCGGCCGGCGCTGTTGCCAACTTTTGTGCAACAAAACTCGCTGTTGGCTGTCTCAAAAATCGCTAGAAGTTGCTAAAGAACGAATCGAGGTCCGGGTGTGTACACATTGTCCCCCTCAGTGCCAAAGAGAGGTCCGGGCGATGCCACAGCGTATGAAGGGACGCAGTACGAGCACTGTATGTACACAAAACACGGTGACAGTGGAGTTTTCAGGTTTCCAGTGATGAGTCAAAAAGGGATTTCCTTTTTTTTTTTTTTTTTTTTTTTTTTAAATGTTTTTTTCTTTGCTTATATCTGTAAATATACTGGTGCACAGGATTTATGAAGGGCTTATATATAAAATGAAGAAATGACTTGTTCTTACCCTCATTAATAAAGAATATATTGTAGCGTCTGTTAAGAAGTTGAAGAAGATGGCGAGAGATTGCCAGCAAAAGTTGCCCTTTTATTAACAATTAAATGGTTGCTGTGTACTACAACCAAAACAAAACAGTAACAGCAACGAGACTGACTCGGATAATGATGAGAGGGAACCCGGCATGCTTGATGCTGAAATCGCCCAACTGTTCAACTCAAACACTGAAGATGAGAAATTTGATGAATTTGTGGAAGATGAATGATTTAAAATGTGAGGGTATTTTTCTGTATTTGTTACAACTGAACAATATTCTGAGTTATTGTGAATGAGTTGAATAAAGTTGGACTTACCTGACCCTTTTGTTTCGCTCTACATGTTTTATCATGCACCTTATATCCCGGTGCGCCTTATGTATGAAAATAGACCCGTTCATTGATATTGCGCCTTATAATGTGGTGCGCCTTATGGTCTGAAAAATACGGTACATGAACCAAACTAAGGAAAGCAGTCAGACTGTCTTCAATTCATGTTTTGAGTTATAAAACATCCTCATATATCCACCCACCCCACAGAAAGAGTGTAAATGTGTGGGAACCACTGAGAACTGAGTTTGACTCACTGAGTAAGAAACTGCTTCACCTTCTGTTTGCATCTCTGGACTTAAATCTCTGCTTCATCTGTTAGTCCAGTTTTTAGGAAATGTCAGAGTTTCACATGTCTAACAAAAAGCTCCGGCTCCATAAAGTCCTCCATCCAAATCTGTTTGTGTCTGTGGAGCAGCAGTGACATCATCTTCTTGCACAGGAACAGCAGCACACCTCTTTCTGTCTGCTGCAGGCTGAAGGCTTTAGGATGTGTTCAGGGGCAGCCTGGGAAAAACGACTCTGCATCTGTAATCACACAAGCAGTAGCACTTCAATGAAATTTCATTGAACACATCAGTTTATAGTGTTAGTGTCAGCAGCAGCCCTAAAGCATGAAGTCTGTCTGATGTAGGGCTGCACCTATCAATTATTTTATTATTTCAGTTAGTCAAGGAATTGTTGCAGCCCTTTGCTTCAAAAAGATCTGTGTGTTTGAGGTCTTATTGGATGTCAGTAAAATGTGGAACCACTGAACTTGATAATCCTGCACTGCTGTGAAAACTCTGCAAAGCTGTCACAGCTAAAAGTTGATTTTTTTTTTTTTTTTTTTTTTTTCCATAATAACAAGTGTAATATAAAAATGAGTCAGTCACCATAAGCTGCTGTGTGGAAGGCAGGAACTGGATCCTAATGCAGACTCATGAGACAAGACTGAACTTAGAAACATGCAGCTTTATATACTGCTAAACTCAGGGAAGGCATCCACCCATTCTGAACTGAATACAGACGATATAGACATAGACATATATATATATGTAGACATATATACGTAGACGCTGCATTGAGCACTGAAGTCAAGATCCCCTCCACATTGGATGTGGCATAAAATAAACAGAGTGCTGCATCACTCTGGTGCTTGTTCAAATCGTTTTACAGTCGAAACTGGATCACATGGGCTCACCTTTCACAGGTAAGAGTGAGCAATTTTTTTTTTAAAAATTGTGTTTGGCGATAACAAAATTTTGAAAACATAACTTGCAGATAATACCATGTAGTCTGACGCTGAAAGCAGCCTCCAAACAATGAAACTCTTACTGAACTGCATCACCCTGAACTAACGACTGATACAGATAAACTGATCTTCAGACCTTCTGTTTGCTGCTGTCTGCTCCTCACTCTGTTTCTGCATTTGTGTGATTTTAATAATACATTTAATTTATGAAGCACTTTACAAATGTTGGAAACATTTGTTTTACTTTTTAACCATAAATTTTTTTTTCTATGCAATAAAACATGGATCTATAATTTTAGTATACAGTTTCATTGCTAAAAGAAAATAAAGTAGATCAGTGTCTCTTGCAGTGTCTTATTTTAATTTGTAACCTTTGCTCATATTTTGTGTTAAAGATTTTCATTAATAATATTTAAATTGCTAAAAATCAGTGAATATAAAAATGTTTTTTTTTTTTTTTTATTCATAAACCTGCAGATGTCATATCTCCATGTCAGGATCTGGGTATTGTAGACATTTATCATCACAGTAACAGCGTTACAAACTAGGGTTTAATATTTTTCCCGAAAATGACATGAATCAAATCCCGGGAAATGACGAGCCATTTCCCGGGAATCCCGGGAAAAAGTTTATTTATTTTTTTATTTTAATTAGGCCTTCTGTAGCCTGTGTCGGGCTTAACCTATTCTGATATTGTAGAGGTAGCTTTCCAGCTATGTCCTGTTATGCCCAGTAGGGGGTAACGTCGGCTTGATTAACGCAATAAAACCTACATCTCGACATTCGAGTGCTCGAGCTATGCGGTGTTGTATCGTTCCTCAACACTCCCTTAACAAATATAATTCGAATATTCCTCCATTGTACATGGAATTATACCAAGCTATTTTACAATTGCTGGTGCAAAAAAATACGGTTCATCTCCACACAGCATTGATAAAGGCTCAGCCACGCTGTCGTGGCGACATCTGTTGCGCTATATCTCCACCAGTGGAACGCTGTAATAGTCATTGAAAAGTTAACTACCGTACTACACTATAACATGACATAACACAGGGCCTTGAGTAATGCACTACGACTTGGTCATTGCCATTCTGGCAACAGCAAATTTATAACACCGTGTCTGAGGGTTAAAGTAGGTTCGTTGTGAATGTCTTTTGAAAAACTGGCCAATCCTTATAGCCTAAAAAATATACATTTTACTCAACTCCATTTTAAAAGCGAAATATGTTAAAGTAATCTATTTCATGATACTTTCTTCACGCATTAGGCCCGTATCCTAATTCATGATTTCCCCTGCAAACGAGGAAAAGAAACACTTGAAGTTAAACAGATATTTCTTTATTGTTCAGGGCAGGCATATTTTATAGGCTATATAATGCAATATAACAATATATAATAATATAAAATTATATAATACAAAATACCTTAAGCTAAACACACTGCCTACGATTTCAACTAATTAAAGAGGAAAAAAGTACAACTGTGTAATACCTCTATTAAAACGCTTGTGATGAAGGCTGAAGCCTTAAACGGAGGCTGAACGTGCCTGAAATGAAGAGTAATGCTTTTCGCATTAAACGAACCCTTCTCTCAATATTTCCTTAAATTTAACATTCTGAAGCTTTCTTTTCTTTCTGAAAGTCAAATCGACGCGGGCGACTTTTTTCCCGGTTTCCCGTCTAACGTTTCCCGGGAAACGGGAAATGGCATTTCCCGGGAATCCCGGATCCCGGGATTAAACCCTATTACAAACAGCTGTAAACACTCATAAAAACATTAGAAATACAGACGCTGGTTTGCTGCTGCACCCTAACATACCTGGATTATTTAACATTTATAATCATCAGACAAAGTGCATGTTTGAATGTGTGAGTGAAACACATTAACTTACAGAATTTTGTAGAAAGGTGCTTCATGAAGTTCAGTCCATTTACTTGGAATAGTTTACAGTGCAAATTTGCCATATCCAATATGGCGGATGTGCTGACGTGTCACAGCAATGGGCCGCCCCGCTCAATGCGGCATCTGCGTATGTATGTCTATGAATATAAACACAAGAGGCAACGAGAGGAAACTAAGAATTAAAAAGCGACAACAGAAGTGAAAGAGCAGAACAGAAACAGTCAGTTTGGTGACAGCGTTGCTCTGTGGCTGCAGACTCTTTTAAACATGACTCACACAGCAGGAACATCTTCCACACATCCAGCTGATTTTTCCCACATTCTTCCCGCTCTAACTGATCTTCCTCCAGCATCTTCACAGAAAGGGAGCCAGGATGGAGGAAATCTATAGTGGAGAGCAGAGAGGGAGAAAAAACTTCAATCAGTATCATATAATACCTACAGTAATACATAAGTAATGTGTTATATTACATACGCATAAGTGTGTGTTCCTATTGATAAAGCTACCAAGCATCGTTGGTCCAGTGTGAAAACTCTGGCTGGCTAAATAAATGAAAAACAAGCCAACAATAATCATGCAAGAAAAAATGCAGTGAGGTTCTTTATGATTCTGTATCATTATTATTGTTAAGTTCCTCAAGTAAATGTCCAAAACATAAATGTGCTGACTCAGCAACACTCTAATTAGTGTCTGTCAGATGTGAGATTCACAGTAAAATGTGCTGACTGACACTGACTGATATCTGCCTGCTTTTATACATTTTAAAAAGCTTCATTTGCTCAAGCATGAAATACATTTCTGTTTGTCAAATGGTCAGAAACACACAAGCGAGGTAACACAGACTCACTGCCCTCACTACAGACAGCTCCTCCTTAAGATTAGTTAACACACGAGCAACAACACCTTTAAACTTAAACAAAAACAAAGATGACGACCCCTGTGGCTCTCAACTGACCTGGTATCAAAGCCCCTTCTCCTTTCTGGCTCCTCCATGTTCACATCCACCTGCATGAGCACATGACATCAGAAGAGACACCACAACAGAGTGTTAGTGCTACATAATTGATATTTTACAGGTGCATTAGTTAAGGTAGCTTTCTGATGTTACACAGACCCTCTTCACACAACACCTGAACAAAGCGTCACTGAAGCAAAGTTCAGATTGCATGAATAAGATCAACAGTGAGCAGGCTGCAACACAACATAGAGGTATAATATTAAAAAAGATGATTCACCTGAAAGAAACTGATGACATTTCTATGTCCTAGAGTCCGTTCAGATCAACATCCAGATTCTGATCCATTGTTGTTCTTTAACTCTGGGAAATGACAGGATATATGTGTACAGACAGGAGCATTCAGCCACAAGGAAGCAAAAACTGGATCATGGATGAGCTCAAGGTCAGTTTATATGGGGAGCTGGTGAATTTAAGTAAAATAAATAAATTTAATTTTATGATCTTTTGCAGATCATACCTCAGTCTCTGCCTTCATCAAACATGTCTCAGTGTGATAAAGCATTCAGAGGATGACTTTTATGACCCCTCTCTCTATCTAGCTATATGACAGATGCTCCCAGATTAGCTGTGCTAGCTTAACTTTACCTGCAATCAGTCATAGAAAGGGTCAATAAAATCATTCCTGTTCTTGGCCCGGTATGACATAACTAGCTTTTTGAACTTTTAAACTCAGAGCTTCCATCTATGTTAGCTAATATGATGGTAGCTATTGTGCTATAAGCTAACTCCACCGGCACAATCTCAAATTTCTGAATAAAATAACAAATTACTTTCATTATCTCCTACCAGGACAAGTTTACTGAATGGACTAGTTCTTATATAGCGCTTTTTCTACTCAGTATGAGCACTCAAAGTGCTTATACAACACATTTTGCATTTACCTATGCACTCCCATTCATACAAGCACTTCCATGTTTACTAAGCTAAGTGCTTTTTAATTAACTAACATTCACACACATTCATACTCCGACGGGACGGTCGGAGAGCATCTTGGGGTTAAGTATCTTGCTCCAAGGATACATTGGCATGTAGCCTGGAGTAGGCAGGAATCGAACCGCTGACCTTCCGATCAGTAGGTGACCTGCTCTACCTACTGAGCTACAGTTAATACAACCTAAAGGGTGGTTCAAAAGCTAACAGTTCTTACCATAGAGAAGCGCTGCCGTCCACTCCCTGTTTTCTGTGTGAGAGCAGCCGGTAACTTTTGAAAAAAAAAAAAAAAAGGCGCGTTTGCTGAAGGGGCTCCACCATGGGCCCGGAGCGGAGCTGCTGTTTGGCGAGCCGCTGTCCGTGGTCCGAGGGCCAGAACTGAGGAACACCCTGGGCGGATCGGCTGACTTGAGGTCCGCCCCGGAATGCTTTGCTATCTGGGCAGCTGATGTTAGGCACAAGTCTCTGAAAAATCACACTTTCCCTCTGATGAACAGCATGATTATATTCTCACATTGTATGAGTTTTATTGAGTTTATTAGTGTCCAATTCCAACACTTCAAAAAGGTTTCACTTAGATACAGAGGTGGGAAGTAACGAAGTACAAATACTTCGTTACTGTACTTAAGTAGATTTTTCAGGTATCTGTACTTTACTTAAGTATTTATTTTTCTGACTACTTTTTACTTTTACTCCCTACATTTGTACACAAGTATCTGTACTTTCTACTTCTTACATTTTCAAACAGACTCGTTACTTTTTAGCACGTCAGGGACAAGATTGCATTTCCGGTCAGTGCGCCGTCAGTCATCAAGCGATCTGAGCCTAAACGGAGGAATATTAACATATAAGAGACAATCGTACTGGCGTATCCTCCATCACTGGGGCTTATCGGGTACAAAGGGATTAAATACACAAACCCATGTAATTAATGTCTCATTTACAGCGCTATAATCAGGGGTTACAGCGGGCCGGACCGAATCCGTAAGTTATGCTCGCAGGACATAAACAGCTTAGCTAGCGCTACTGAAGAGGAGCGAGCATGAAGGGAGTAACGTGTGGCAGGTAAATGCAACGTTTTTAAATGCTCAACAAATATCTGCAAACACACAAAGTGTGTGCAGTTTGTCACACAGTGTGTCTGCTAGCTAAAAGAAGAGCTGCTGCATTTCAGGGAGAGCAAAGAGAGAGAAGTTCACTCAGAGATGGAGAAAGAGGACAGGAGAGGAAGAAGAGAGGTTAGAATTAAAGGTAAGGACTGGAAAATAAACTGAAGTATGCTGACTTTGTGTTATTCAAAGATTGGATGAAAATACTGCAGTTTAGTACGTAATAAACAGGTCAGTTTGCTGTACTGTATTTACAGTAAAGCTCTGTGTTGGTGCACTTTGTGTTCATGGTCAGAGTGACAGGTTACATCAGTGCAGCAGAGATGAGTTTGAATCAAAGCTGCTGATGCTGAGATTCATTCACTGAGTCCAACATTTCTACAGCCTGTATGCTGTCAGTGTAGGGGATGGAGATCAGCTCAGATAGCTGTGAAATACTGGGTTACATCTTTGTGAATTCAGTTCATCCTCACAGAGCAGTAAACCTCAGAACAGCAGCGGCAGGTCAGCTGATCACAGCCTGCACACCAACGTCATTTACTGCAGCTCACAATAGAAAGCTGTGATTCTTCTCCCCATGCAGAGCCACTACAGCTGATCTTGGGGTTCCTCCACCTTCTGAATCCCACTGTAACCCCTGAGTATCCTCATGTTTGTGTTTAGGTGGAGGCACAGTCACCCTCTACTATGGAGGACACAGAGAATAGAGCTGTGTTTAAATTCCCTTTCACAGTTTGTGTCCTACAGAACAGATTCAAGCTGAGTGCATTCATTAGGATTAAAATTTAGATTGGAATAAATTTGTATTCTCATGTAATATTATTTTATATTATTACAATAATATATAATGAGGTTCAGTTTGTTTTACACAAAAATAGCAGGTAGAAACATCCTCCAAAGAACTACTTTTACTTTCTTACTTTGAGTACATTTCAGAGCCTGTACTTTTTAACTTTTACTTAAGTAGAGAAGTTGAACCAGTACTTCGACTTTTACTTAAGTATTTTTTAACATATGTACTTCTACTTCTACTTAAGTACAGAATGTCAGTACTTTTGCCACCTCTGCTTAGATACCAGCAGCTAACAACTGCAGAAACAGCAGCACTTACCAACAGAAAAGTTCAATAATTAATAACCTCAGTTTTGCTGTCACTGGACAGAAATGAGCTTCACTGACTCATCGAATTGTATCTGTCTCCTTTCACAAATGGCTGTGGCCATTATGGAGCTCAGTCTCATGTTTTTATCTCTCTTAAATGCTAAAACATCTTTGTCTTATAGCAGCCACCGTAGTCAGGATTATGCACTTGAATTGGGAGTGGTAAGAAAACAGAATCCAGTTGGCTGTGATCTACAACCTACTGACATCTAGCACTGAGATTTTACACACTGTAACTTTAAGGTCATACACTACCAAGCTACCAAATGACTTTAAGACTCCAAAACTGAACAAAATGTATTCAAAGTGCGATCTAAATTCCCAATTCCCCAGGTCTCCCAGCTCAACGGGACCCCCTGTGGCCGGCAGCATTCATTGCATGCGTGCTATTGCCCCCGCCCCCCAGTGGCCAGTGATAGTCATTGCACCGCGTGTGACGGGGACACTCGCGCGCACACACAGACGCGCACGCGCACGCGCACACAGACACACACTCGCACACACACACACACACACACACACACACACACACACACACAGACACACACACACAGACACACACACACAAGCACGCGAGGCTACGCAAAGGCTGCTGCAATCGCAGGTCGAGGACTCGACGACGCGAACCCGGGGATCGCGATCACGATCGCCATCGTCATCGACTTCAGCTTCGCCAAACAACCGCTCGATCGCGATCGCGATTGCGATAAAAAAAAAAATCGCACTCGTGGGGTTGGCCGGCTTCGTTTATCGGTAAGGCGACACGACGCGAACCTACGATCGCCATCATCATCACCATCATCACCATCATCATCATCATCACCATCGCCAAACAACCACACTCGATAGCGATTGAGATAAAAAAAAAACAAAAAAAACCCCCAAAACCGCCCAAAAAACCACGCACCACCGAGCGCGGACTTCGCAACGCGATAGCCCCAAGCCGAGTTTTGCTTCCGTCACCGCGTAACAAACGACACACTAAAACAAACAAAGCGGTGTCACGCGAATCGTAAAGGACCGTGACCGTCGACACAGCAGGCAGAGGAAAGTCGGGTCATGTCGCGTACGCGAGCGTTCGATTACCGGCGTGCGACACGACCGCCGCCGCCGGATGCCGCGATCCCGTCGCCTCGGCTAGCTGAGGCAATCGCGGCGATCGCGTCGTCTCGCGGCCACGCCGCCTCGGACGATCGGGGTTCCTCCTGGGGTCGGAGTTGCGGACCGCAGTCTACCGGCGAGGACCGGGCCGGGGACGGAGGGTACTGCGAAGAGGGAGATTACGATACCGAAGAAGAAGAAGAAGAAGAAGAAGAGGGTACCAGAGGTCAGAATGAGGAGAGATATCGCGACACGAAGGGAGTTTGCGATGCGGAGGATGAGGATGATGACGAGGGAGATTACGATACAGAAGAAGAAGAAGAAAAAGAAGAAGAAGAAGAAGAAGAAGAGGTAGAGGGTGCCAGAGGGCAGGATGAGGAGAGATATCACGACACGGAGGAGGAGGACGAGGAGGAGGAGGAATTGATGGCGTCGAATCGAGGGACGGTTACGTGGAGATCGACTCCGTTCTCCTCCGATCGCCGGCATCGTTCCTCGCGACGGCAGCGGCGCGTCTCGTCGTCTTCGTCGAACCCGGGTCCCACGGAGCGCGCCCGCGACGCCGTGTCGCAAAACTCGACGGCTTCGGCGTTCCTGGCGTACTTTGAACCCCAGCTCGAGGACCGGGTGATCGCGATGACGAACCTGGAGGCCGGCAGGAGGGCCGGGGCGGGGAGGGGGATCGACGGCTGGCGACCCATGGGTCGAGCCAAGTTTCGCGCGTACGTGGGACTGCTGATCCTCGCCGGCGTGTACAGGTCGAGGGGCGAGGCGTGCGAGAGCCTGTGGCACGCGGAGACCGGTCGCTCGATATTTCGCGTGACCATGCCCCTCAAGACGTTCCGCGCGTACTCCGTGGCCCTGCGATTTGACGATCGCGACACCAGAGAGGCCAGGCGCCTGGCCGCCGGGCACGACACGCTGGCGCCCATCAGGGAAGTGTGGGACGCGTGGTGCGAGAGGCTGCCTCTCCTGTACGAGCCCGGACCCGAGGTCACGGTGGACGAGAGGCTGGTTCCCTTCAAAGGTGCGTGCCTGTGTGTGTGTGTGTGTGTGTGCGTGTGTGTGCGTGTGTGCGTGTGTACGACGGAGGCGGTGTGCAAGGTTTTACGCGTAATGAAGCGCTACCCAAAAAAAAAAAGGAGAAAAAAAAAGAAGAAAAACAAAAACTCCTATTCTACACCCCACCCCCACCCCCCCTCACCCCAGGTCGATGTCCCTTCAGGCAATACATGCCCAGCAAGCCGGCCAGGTACGGGATCAAGCTGTGGGTGGCGTGCGACGCCAAGTCCAGCTACGCGTGGAAGATGCTGGCGTACACCGGGAAACGCGACAAGCGAGGTCCTCCCGAGAAAAACCTGGCATCCAGAGTGGTGCTCGAGCTGACCGAGGGACTGGGACCGGGCCGCAACGTCACCTTCGACAACTTCTTCACGTCGTACGAGCTGGTCAGGAGGCTGTTCGTCCAAAGGGGCCTCACCTCGCTGGGGACCTTGCGCGCGAACAGGGCCGAGATCCCCAGGCGACTGCTCGAAGTCGAGGGCAGACCGGTGCCGTCGTCGCGATTCGCGTTCTCGTCGACCGCGGAGCCTCCCGACGTGGCCGTGGTCTCCTACCTGGCCAAGCGCAACAAGAACGTGCTGATCCTCACCACGCACAAGCAGCACGTGCGCGCCCCGGGGCTGAGCGGGCGGGCGGACGGGAAGCCCCTGGCGGTGCTCCACTACAATCGCACCAAGGGAGGCGTGGACAACCTGGACAAGGTGTTGGGCACGTACAGTTGCAGGAGAAGGACGACTCGCTGGCCCCTGGCCCTCTTTCACAACATGGTGGACGTGTCCGCGTACAACGCCTTCGTGCTGTGGAGGGAGCTGAATCCCGCCTGGATGCCGGGCAAGCGCAACAAACGCAGGCTGTTCCTGGAACGGCTGGGCAAAGAGCTGGCGGCCGACGCAGCCGCCGCGAGAGAGGGGACGAACGAGAGGGCGAGGGGTAACGGCGGCAACGGCGGCGGCAAAAGCGACAACGCGACAGGGTCGTCGCGCGACGGCAGGCGCGGCGGCGAGTCCGAGGCGTCGTCCGAGGCGAGGAGGAAGAGGTGTCGCGTGTGCCCCAGGAGCAGGGACGCCAAGAACAAGACTCTGTGTCGCGGCTGTCGCGTGCACGTGTGCGGCAAGTGCGCCGTGGTCTACTGTCCAAACTGCGCCTCGGCCCCGTGTCAGTGATAAACGCGCGCGCACGCACACACGCGCACACACACACACACACACACACACACACACACACACACACACACTTGGCCAGTGCGCCACTGCCCAATACGCCTCGGCCCCGTGTTAGTGATAAACACACACACACGCACACACACACACACGCACACACACACGTGGCCAGTGCGCCACTGCCCAATACGCCTCGGCCCCGTGTTAGTGATAAACACGCACACACACACACACACACACACACACACACACACACACACGTGGCCAGTGCGCCACTGCCCAATACGCCTCGGCCCCGTGTTAGTGATAAACACGCACGCACACACACACACACACACACACACACACACACACACACACACACACACACACACACACACACACACACAGGGTCTAAGCAGCACTATGGAGATTCACTCTGTCAGGGGGTCGGTTCGACCCCACCTGAGACCCACGTATGTATCACGCGTTTGCGAGTCCCCATTGCAGAGGGGGTCCTTCGTGCCCCGGACACATTCTCGTGAATTCAAACGCAGTGGGAGCACAAGGGTTAATGATGTCCAGCTTTTCTTGAAAAGTCCGTCTTGGCTTTGGCAATAAATCTGCAACCAAATCCATTTCTTCTCCTCCTTCAGCCATTGTGGGTTGACAAAACAGCTATAAAATCAACACAACCATATTTTTGCTTGTGCAGCTGGCTACAGATGCAGTTTGCTAGCTCTGGCTAGTACACTGACTATCCAATCAAAGTGTATGAATATGCTGACGTTACCGTACGCCTGCTAGAGGGCCTGCTAGAGGGCCCACCACTGCAGTGAAGGTGAAAATAATTAACATTGAATGTTTATAGTTTCAGCAGCTGTAACATTTTGGGACCTAAAAGATAAAAAGTGTATAATCAGTTTAAAGGTGCCTCAAGGGTTAATGACCAAAATCACTGAAGTACTTTTATCAGTGTTAAATTTTTTCAAAGTACTTGTTCATTTGTCTTTTATTCACAGGATGCAGGAGTTGGTACTTTGTCAGATAACCATTGTTTCTGATGACAAAGATGGGCTGATTAATTTTTTTTTTTTTGCATTCAGGGTCTTATCTGCTATGTGTACATTCAAAGTCAAGAGACTCAAACTTTCAGTGTAGTTTCCTGATTTTTCACAATATTTCATATAGTTTCATAATGACTTAATGTGTGCTCTGTGTCAACAGCTGCTGGAGGCGAGGGCGAGTGTCCTGGCAGTGAAGGAGGTTGCCTTCTGGGATGGTGTCACCACTGACCTCATGTTGGATGAGGAGGATGGCGTCTCAGAGGGCGTGTCGGGCTGGATTAAGACCCCCAAGCTTCCCCAGCCAGGAGCTCAGTGACCTCTGAGCCAAACTGCAAGACAGACTAGAAGCTCACCCTAAATACAACACTGTGCACCAGAAGTGTTTGTATGCTGGACCATGCTCTGAGAGAAAGCCACCACCACATGGCCCAGAAGTAGCAAAGCATTATATGTCATAATGTTTTTGTTTTCTTTATATATATAGATTATATGATGTGTGTGTGTGTGTGTATGTGCATATTGCTTTATAAATAAAACAAAAAAAAATTCTAACTTGTGCCTCACAATTTGTTTCTCTTAATTGTATTCCCTTTAGTTGAGGTTATTAGCATGGCATGATTACAACATAACATACAAGGTATATCACAGAAATAATAATTAAAAATAATTTTTATTACTGGGTTATTATTTATTAGGGAGGGGCTTACCCAGGCCTGTCTTTATAAAGGCCAATGGGGGGACAGATCTACCAACCAATAACATGTGAATACTGAATTGTGATGTCATTTTTATCATCCAATGACTGAGAAGCCACGTGGGTCTCTTGCCGTTGCTTCGGCTTGAGGCGCTGCTATTCATATGTAAAGTGGAGTCGTTAACACCTCCCGCCTGCCGGCTCCCCCCGTACCTCTACTCCCCGCTGATTCTAGTGGTACGTAAACGACCATATCCGTCTCAGGCGAACGAATATGCGCTGCCCCGTATGCTGACGAAAGCTGCCGTTTACTAGCGGCACCCGCGTCAGTATACGGGGACGGATATGCCTCTTTTCGTGCAGTGTAACTTTGAATGGAATATCTACTAATATCCAGATTTTGAGAGCAGTTTCAATCAATCTCTCCTGTGTTCCAGTGGTACATTGTGGTACCTAATGCAAGTTTTTCCTGTTAAAGTCCAGCTTATCAGTCAGAAAACCTTTTTCCAAACACATTAGCACAGACCAACACAACTGTAGTGAGCAAACAAACAATACATGTACACATTAGTGTGTGGATCATTAATTAAACCCAGGATACTCAAGCTCCAGACCCCAAACTAAGCTTATACAATGCTGCTTTTGATCAGCACAGTCGTATTCAGTTGTGGTAATGTACTTGCAGCTAACCAGGGCTCACCTACTTTGACCTGCACTGGTTCCAGGAGCCTGATTACCTGTTGATTGATTTTCAGTGCTGTGGAGGCATGTGTCAAATTCACTGAGCCTGTGCTCCAAAGCTTCAAAGAAACCAAATTTCTCAACAGTACCATTAGCACTAAAGGAGGCCGAGGGTTCCTAAACATTTGACACATCCAGCAGAAGAAAACAAGGAAGAAACCCTCCTCCAGTTTTATTAGTACAGACCAAAACTATCGTGCTGATTAAGAAAACAATCAATTTTGACATACTAGTGTGTGGATCATCCCATTTCTAATGCGATTAAACAAGTTTGCACTTTTGTGTAAAGGGCGTGACACACCCAGTTGTAGAAAACATTCAGTTTTTATGACTTTGACACATTCCACAGTTTGATTTCTGACTATATGAATCCTTCAACAAGTTTTTGAATTCTTTCTTTCATCCAGTTTGAGTTCAATATACCTACAAAGCTGATGCTCCAGACCTCAAACTAACCTAATGTAATGCTGCTTTTGACCCACAAAATACTTTGGAGCTCTGCTTGTTGGTAAGAAGATGTTTGTAATCATATATTATCCATCTGGCATGATCAATTTGCATTAAGTACCACAATGTGACACTAAAACACAGGAGTGAGTGATGCTAAAAATGGGCTTCTGCATGTGTGTGTAGAGATTCACTTAAACATCACAAGTGATTTATGCTCAATGATTTTGTTAAGAAACACCTGTGAAAAGATTAGTGACAAAGCTCATGTAATGTGACATTAAAGGCAATTTCCTGTTAAAATCCTGGACGTTTCTAAGAGACCCCAAAGATTTGAGCAGTAGTGTGTATTGTATGCATGTATGTGATGAGGATTTTGTTTCAAAGATCAGAATTTTTGAACTCTGTCTTTCAGGAAAACTTGAGTTGAAGTGTTTGAAGGCTGATAGCAAACTGTCCCTAACAAGTCCACTTTATTGCATGCTCATTTTCTGTGATTAGTGGTGCATAGGTGTTTAAGATGTGCATGTTGTTGATGCTTATTAATCTGTCATGCTTATTAGTGGCTCATGCTTGCTTAAAGCCTATGTCTGTACTTGACCACAGAGGCAGAGCATCATTCAATCCTGCCAGCTGCCTCTCTTGGCAGCATTTTGAGGATGACAGACTCCACTTTCTCTGCAGGAAGACAGCTCATAACTTTTTAACAGTCTCTCCCTGTACTGATGCTCCTGTATCATCTGCTCTAATCAATAATCACAGTGCAATCTACACCACAGCTCAAAAGTTTGAAGTCAATCAGAAAGGTTTTGTTTTCTGAATGAAATTTGGTTTTATGTTGAGTAACACTAAACCAACCATTAATATAAAGAAATATATAATTGCTTCATTGTGAGACTGATCCTAAATTCTGAATAACTTTGATTGGAATATCTACTAATATCCAGATTTTGAGAGCAGTTTCAATCAATCTCTCCTGTGTTCCAGTGGTACATTGTGGTACCTAATGCAAGTTTTTCCTGTTAAAGTCCAGCTTATCAGTCAGAAAACCTTTTTCCAAACACATTAGCACAGACCAACACAACTGTAGTGAGCAAACAAACAATACATGTACACATTAGTGTGTGGATCATTAATTAAACCCAGGATACTCAAGCTCCAGACCCCAAACTAAGCTTATACAATGCTGCTTTTGATCAGCACAGTCGTATTCAGTTGTGGTAATGTACTTGCAGCTAACCAGAGCTCACCTACTTTGACCTGCACTGGTTCCAGGAGCCTGATTACCTATTGATTGATTTTTCAGTGCTATGGAGGCATGTGTCAAATTCACTGAGCCTGTGCTCCAAAGCTACAAAGAAACCAAATTTCTCAACAGTACCATTAGCACTAAAGGAGGCCGAGGGTTCCTAAACATTTGACACATCCAGCAGAAGAAAACAAGGAAGAAACCCTCCTCCAGTTTTATTAGTACACACCAAAACTATCGTGCTGATTAAGAAAACAATCAATTTTGACACACTAGTGTGTGGATCATCCCATTTCTAATGCGATTAAACAAGTTTGCACTTTTGTGTAAAGGGCGTGACACACCCAGTTGTAGAAAACATTCAGTTTTTATCACTTTGACACATTCCAGAATTGAAGCCTTCGGCCTGAAGGCTGTGGAGGGAGACCTGGTGCTCAGAGGAAGTAAGGAGTTTGCATTTAAATCAGCTGCTTAATGCTGATTATTAAAGTAGGTCAATGCCTGTAAATTGTGGTTTTTAACCTGGATTTTGTACTGGCTAATAATGAGATACAAAGTGTCTTCTAACAGTCTTTAACTATGTTGTGATTTTTTTTTTTTACCAAATGACTATTTGCTTCTTTTGTTTTTCCTTAAAATTTAGAAGTTGATGTTATGTTATATGTTCCCAAAGCCACAGCTCACGTGCTTTCTGCAGAGGAGGCAGAGAGCCACTCCATCCACGACACTGTGATGCCACTTCCAGGGTTTGATGTCATCTACCCCACACACCACGGTAAGAGACGTCTATGTATAATTTAGAGTTGGGTTTTTACAACATCTTACACAAAATGTGCAAAATTAAATTTGGGTTGTTTGAACATGAATCTAAAAAAACAAACAAAAAAAAAACCCAATGTAAAAATGATAACACCCGTTCCTCTTTATTGCCCATACAGTTTTTTTTTTTTTTGTCATCCTAAATAAATAAATGTCAAAATGATTTTAACATTTCTGAAGGAAAACAGAGGAATCTGAGTGCTCTAATAAAATAAGAACTGACATAAATTAAACCTACAACAGAAGAGAAAATCGTTTTATGTCATGCCTGTTTTTCCTTTAGTCGGTGAAGGTTACAGAGAGCTGCTCGCTGCAGACGGCCTGGACATCGACAACATGAGGCACAAAGTGAAGGACTACTCTCTGGCTGGAGCCTACAGGCGCGTCATCATCAGACCCACTGATGTCAGCTGGTTAGCAGACCTTTCACTGCCTTTTTTCGGATGATACTGTGCACAGCATGTTTTATTTTAAGGAGCAGAATTACTAAGTCAAACATCGGTGATTATACTGTAATTGTGTACTGCATTTACTGGAATACATTCTTGAACTGTTGATCTCTTTACTGTAATACTACATCTCACAGTATATATATTTTTTTTTTGCTGTTCTGTGCAGGGAAGTCATTGATTATGATGACCCCAGGGTGTCGCTGGTGCATACTGATTTTGAGAAACTGGAGAGCAAACCTGCCCCGGTCTTCAACAAAGGTAAACCTGTTTTTAAGGTTTAGTTTCATCCTCACACATTTGTGATTGTGCGTCTGTGGATGCATTTTGAGCTTAGACGTAGGTCACGTGTGCATGAACCCATTTTATTTCCTAGGGATTACAATATGAGATCATTTTAAGGGCAGCTCAGAGGTCTTCAGAAAATAGATTTTATACTGCATATATAATGTCGAACAATCAAAAGCATGAATGATTTATTTTAGTGCTTTTGTTTACCACCTGTGTAAATGTTACTGCTCTCCATCCTCCTGACAGAGGGGAAATATCGGGCTCTACGGATGGAGTTCTCCCTGCCTCCCTCGACCTACGCTACTATGGCAATCAGAGAGGTCCTCAAGTTGGACACTAGCATCAAGAAACAGACGCAGCTCAACACCACCTGGTTTAACTGAGACCGCAACACTTTCAGGCATAAACTGGACAGAGGCTATTTACTGTTGTATTTTTTTAAGTCATGTGTAGTATGAGTGTGAGAGGATTTGGGTTTATACGAACCCAAACGGAATTTCTTTGAACTACAAAGAGCAACCGTTTATTATTATTGAACTTTTTTTAATGGTTTTATTTGCTCTGAAAGCTTGTTGTGCTGCAGCGATTTAGAGTATATTGACAGTGATCTAAATATTCAGTGTGCTTTCAGGGCGCTCACACATACAGTAGTCCCTGCTGCTGTTGCTGGTTTGTACAGATTTTTTTTTTTTTTTTTTTTTTTTAGCTTTAAGCTAACAGCAGAAATTGAAAGTTTGTTGTTTTTGTTGGGTTTTTTTTGTTTTTTTTTTTTGAGAAAATAAATTAAAATTGTTGAGAGAATCAACAGTATGTCTTAAAAAAAACAAAACAGAATTATATTTTAATTAGTTTTTTTTCTTCCACTTCTGAAAGTGGTAATAAAGCTGTTACCTCTCTGAGCCTTTCCCTCTGTAAGTTAAATGAATGCAAAGATTACAGTTACACTGTCTTCCTCTAGTGGTTGTCAGAGCAAATATCAGGCTGCTCTGTCAAACGTGGTATGGTGGCATTTGCCAACTGGCAGGATACATGTGCGCACTCAGATTCATGTGGTTACTAGATTTTGTTCTGGGTTTGGATACGTTTTCTTCTGTTTTTGGTTTGATACTGAAAGCTTTCATGTCTGACTTTCTCCACCAAAAGAAGAGAACCGATCCTGACTAGTGATCATATCGGAAACATGAAGTTTTAGTAGAAGAAACCCTATTCTATTTTTTTTTAAATTCCACTTGATTTAAATGCAGCCAAGCTTGTGTAGTTGACATTTAATGGTACCAAGAGTAAAGAATATTAGTATTTGATATGATGATCTGAGAAATGCTGCAAATAAAACTGAGGTGCAGGTCAGTGCTAAAGTTAAAAAAGCTGTATGCAAAAATGTGAAACCATTCGTTTTATGTCTGTATTAAACTTCAGGCGGAGTTTCCAGCAATCGCATTGATGAGCAATTTGAGTGCAAGCTTGTAGGCCATGAGGTTTTCATCATGTACTGCACTTAAGCAGCCTCTTAATGCACTGCATTAAATACATACTCAACCTCCTTTGACCTATGCTGCTATGGGAACTGGGTAGGCCTCAAGATATTTACTTGCTTGCGAGGCTGTATGCTTTTTAGGGTGCTCACACCTACAGTAATCATTCCTCATCCAGAAATGTGAATTTTTTAGTCTTGTCATCTCTGGTTCTCTAGAGAAGGTATTTAGGTAAATAATCAGACTGTAAAGATTACATCAACACTGTCTCCCTCTAGTGGTTGTCAGAGCTAAATACCCTTCATCCGTATCAGTCTGCTGCTGGTCTGAAGCAATGGTGACCTGTGCCACCAGGAAGGATCCATCTGCCCTCTCAAACTAATGGGATTGCTAGACATGTCTACAGGTTTGGATGATTTACTGTTTTTATGTTGTAACATTGTTTCAGTATTGTAACCTATTATATCACCTGCACCCCACAAACTAAAGAGACCATACCCTGACTGCTGCACTGAACACAAGAATAATACTGAAACACTACTGTAAGAAAATGCATTAAGGCTCACGGTATACTGACATTATTGCAGAGCTAATATGAGTGACATAACTCAGGAAAAAAAAAAAAAGCTGCTTCTTGCTGACAAAAAAACATTTTTACAGCCTGCACATTGCTAGATTAACCCTTTGGTCTGTCATAAAGCTCACTGAGAACACAGGCTCCAGTGTGTTACTGAGTATGGGGCATTGAAATGACAAACTAGGCGTCCCTTGATCTTCACACCTGACAGTCAGCATCTCGTGTGTGCACACAATCGCACACATTTGCACACGTGCAGTCCACCCAGGCTAATAAGAACATTATCTGCAGCACCAGGCGATCCATTTATAATATATTTTTCTTGTCTTACCAAAGTACAATTCACAAAAGACTGCATGACTGATTTGGTAGCAAAGTCAAGACCAAAACGCAGCTGTGTGGTGGCTATGTGGAAACTCACAAGTGTGTCTAGCGTTGCCCCAAACTTTAACAAATTCAGTTGTGTAATTCCAAACTTCACTGAGCTAAATGACATCTCATGAAAAAAAAACAAAAAAAAACATCCTCTGGGAGGAGACGGGGCATACCTGGCTGCACAATATCAGCATGCCACAAACAGGGTAGTAAATGATGCACACAATGTATAGCTGCTTAATGAGCATATTGAACTGGCATGACTTTTACACGTATCGATCTTTGTGTTATTTTAATGAATCGATAAATGCAATTATGACAGTGTATGATATGATTATGGTACAAGTTACCCTAAAATAGCTTAATTTATGTGAAGCAGTAAACAGAGATAGTGATGATGACCAGAAGGACAACATGGATGATCATGTAGACTGACATATCATTCTTCGCATCTTGCATTGAACCAACCACCCACTCCCCTTTCCCAAACTTGATCTGTGGAAGAAACAGAGTGAAAATCTTATTTGCACAAACTCTCCATGACTGTGCTGTAGAGGAGGCAGGGATACAATCTGAATAATTGCCCTCAATTCTGCTAAATCAGGAGTTTAAAGGCTTTTTCTAAATGAATAAATTAAATTGGTTACTTAAAGTTACTCAGTTGATACCACCACACTTTTACAACATTTTCAGAAAACTAATTTTACAGTGTTGTAGCTTCTTGTACAGTGTGGAGTGTCATGGTGTGCCTGCCGGCTCTGCGGTGTGCCCTTTTGTTTAGCTGCTCTCTCTCCTGTCTGTTGTATCTCCTCACTCTTGTGTTTTCCACACTGAAGCACACATGTTCGTAATCTGCTCGTCTGGTGGCTTCTTAAGCAGAGCAGTTGCCTTCAGTCAACACTGGATTGTCTTGTAATGCATGTTAGTGACTTTGGCGCAGTTTCCTGTTTGAGAAGTTTGTTGGAAGTACCTATCTGCTCATCCAAGCTGGTTTCTCCTCACAGATACACCTGGCGTTCCCAGACAGCAGGAAAAAGAGTGTGAGGATCTAACGCTGGATGTGTCTGTGTTTGGATTTTCCCCTGCCTGCCTGCCTGTGAGGGCGAGCTGGAGTGTGTGGATTATTTCCCAGTGGAGACTGCCCCACCTCCAGAGCCCCTACAATGTTTTCTTGGACTGTAAATAAACTGTTAAAGCTTTCAGTCCAAGTTGGCGTTTTGGGGTCCATTAGCTAGCTGAGCCATGACAGAAACAATTTACACATTAGTGTGTGGATCATCCCATTTCTAATGCAGTTAAACAAGTTTGCACTTTTGTGTAAAGGGCGTGACACACCCAGTTGTAGAAAACATTCAGTTTTGATCACTTTGACACATTCCACACTTTGATTTCTGACTATATGAATCCTTCAACAAGTTTTTGAATTCTTTTTTTCATCCACTTTGAGTTTAATAAACCTACAAAGCTGATGCTCCAGACCTCAAACTAACCTAATGTAATGCTGCTTTTGACCCACAAAATACTTTGGAGCTCTGCTTGCTGGTAAGAAGATGTTTGTAATCATATATATTTGTCACAACTAGCAGTCAGAATTACAAAGTGGACCTGAGAGAAGAAGTGGACAAGGCGGCTTGAGCGATTTGCAATTTATTAAATACACAATAATCAATGAGACGGCTAGAAACAGGTTCTTGCATAGTATTCCTGTGAGGCGAAAGGTTAGCAGCTGCGTTCATGGGACACAAACTCCAGGGGCAGTGGTGACTCTCTCTAGGCAGAGGAGGAGACCGATTGTTATGTGATCCTTGGAGACGGGGAGTGAGCTGATAATTCCAAACAAAAACAGACAGTCTTACTTGAATCCGGAAACTGTTAAACCTGGAGGATGTAATGGCAGCAGGGGTTTGGGTGGTCTAGGGGGGGACGGGGCAGGAATGGGTGAGTGTGCAGGGTGACCTGTACATGTTAGTCCAAGAGGGCAGGCAGGCAGAGGCCAGGCAAAGGTTCCTGGGGTTACATAAAAACATAAATATTAGACGTGAAATACAAAATGTGACCATTGTGGTTCGGCAAGAGGTCGTTACCACCGTAGTAGCTAATCGCTGCATCGCAGGAAACGGGTGTGCAGGATTGCCCAGCATCAACCTCAGGATCCGCCTCAAAGAGGTAGAAAAACACCACAGGACCTGCTCACTGGAAAATGAGAAAAGAGAGGGCACTACCACAACAAAACCCCTACATCCTGACAATATTATCCATCTGGCATGATCAATTTGCATTAAGTACCACAATGTGACACTAAAACACAGGAGTGAGTGATGCTAAAAATGGGCTTCTGCATGTGTGTGTAGAGATTCACTTAAACATCACAAGTGATTTATGCTCAATGATTTTGTTAAGAAACACCTGTGAAAAGATTAGTGACAAAGCTCATGTAATGTGACATTAAAGGCAATTTCCTGTTAAAATCCTGGACGTTTCTAAGAGACCCAAAGATTTGAGCAGTAGTGTGTATTGTATGCATGTATGTGATGAGGATTTTGTTTCAAAGATCAGAATTTTTGAACTCTGTCTTTCAGGAAAACTTGAGTTGAAGTGTTTGAAGGCTGATAGCAAAGTGTCCCTAACAAGTCCACTTTATTGCATGCTCATTTTCTGTGATTAGTGGTGCATAGGTGTTTAAGAAGTGCATGTTGTTGATGCTTATTAATCTGTCATGCTTATTAGTGGCTCATGCTTGCTTAAAGCCTATGTCTGTACTTGACCACAGAGGCAGAGCATCATTCAATCCTGCCAGCTGCCTCTCTTGGCAGCATTTTGAGGATGACAGACTCCACTTTCTCTGCAGGAAGACAGCTCATAACTTTTTAACAGTCTCTCCCTGAACTGATGCTCCTGTATCATCTGCTCTAATCAATAATCACAGTGCAATCTACACCACAGCTCAAAAGTTTGAAGTCAATTAGAAAGGTTCAGTTTTCTGAATGAAATTTGGCTTTATGTTAACACTAAACCAAACATTAATGTAAAGAAATATATAATTGCTTCATTGTGAGACTGATCCTAAATTCTGAATAACTTTGATTGGAATATCTACTAATATCCAGATTTTGAGAGCAGTTTCAATCAATCTCTCCTGTGTTCCAGTGGTACATTGTGGTACCTAATGCAAGTTTTTCCTGTTAAAGTCCAGCTTATCAGTCAGAAAACCTTTTTCCAAACACATTAGCACAGACCAACACAACTGTAGTGAGCAAACAAACAATACATGTACACATTAGTGTGTGGATCATTAATTAAACCCAGGATACTCAAGCTCCAGACCCCAAACTAAGCTTATACAATGCTGCTTTTGATCAGCACAGTCGTATTCAGTTGTGGTAATGTACTTGCAGCTAACCAGGGCTCACCTACTTTGACCTGCACTGGTTCCAGGAGCCTGATTACCTATTGATTGATTTTCAGTGCTATGGAGGCATGTGTCAAATTCACTGAGCCTGTGCTCCAAAGCTACAAAGAAACCAAATTTCTCAACAGTACCATTAGCACTAAAGGAGGCCGAGGGTTCCTAAACATTTGACACATCCAGCAGAAGAAAACAAGGAAGAAACCCTCCTCCAGTTTTATTAGTACACACCAAAACTATCGTGCTGATTAAGAAAACAATCAATTTTGACACACTAGTGTGTGGATCATCCCATTTCTAATGCGATTAAACAAGTTTGCACTTTTGTGTAAAGGGCGTGACACACCCAGTTGTAGAAAACATTCAGTTTTTATCACTTTGACACATTCCACAGTTTGATTTCTGACTATATGAATCCTTCAACAAGGTTTTGAATTCTTTCTTTCATCCAGTTTGACTTAAATAAACCTACAACGCTGATGCTCCAGACCTCAAACTAACCTAATGTAATGCTGCTTTTGACCCACAAAATACTTTGGAGCTCTGCTTGTTGGTAAGAAGATGTTTGTAATCATATATTATCCATCCGGCATGATCAATTTGCATTAAGTAGCACAATGTGACACTAAAACACAGGAGTGAGTGATGCTAAAAATGGGCTTCTGCATGTGTGTGTAGAGATTCACTTAAACATCACAAGTGATTTATGCTCAATGATTTTTTTTAAGAAACACCTGTGAAAAGATTAGTGACAAAGCTCATGTAATGTGACATTAAAGGCAATTTCCTGTTAAAATCCTGGACGTTTCTAAGTGACCCCAAAGATTTGAGCAGTAGTGTGTATTGTATGCATGTATGTGATGAGGATTTAGTTTCAAAGATCAGAATTTTTGAACTCTGTCTTTCAGGAAAACTTGAGTTGAAGTGTTTGAAGGCTGATAGCAAACTGTCCCTAACAAGTCCACTTTATTGCATGCTCATTTTCTGTGATTAGTGGTGCATAGGTGTTTAAGAAGTGCATGTTGTTGATGCTTATTAATCTGTCATGCTTATTAGTGGCTCATGGTTGCTTAAAGCCTATGTCTGTACTTGACCACAGAGGCAGAGCATCATTCAATCCTGCCAGCTGCCTCTCTTGGCAGCATTTTGAGGATGACAGATGTAGTGTCTGATCGATCTGTGTGTTAAATTGTGTGTTAAACTGCATCTATGTTTAGGTTTTCTCCTTTAGGATTAAGGCTTTGATCAGTGAATGGTATGAGAGAGTGTAACCTTTTGTTGCTTTCTCTCCAAAAAGAGAATGACCTCACATATATGCAGGAAACAAGCTATACCTGGTTATTCAGAAAATACTTTATGTAGTGTCTGTATTGTTCTGTTAAACTTTCTATGTGTATGCATATATGGTCTCTTTCTTTTAGGCCTTATTGTTTGTGCAGAAGGGTAACCTGAGCTTTAAGGTCTGGCCTCAAGCCAGAAGGAATGCACAAAGAGGCCCCCTCTTCTACCTCTCTGGCTTGCCATATAAGGAGATGTCCAGATGTTTAGCTATAGGTTAGGAGGCTGAAGTTTGTTTTTATAACCATGTATGGAAGGCAGGATGTGGGGGTTGCCAACACTACACTATATAACCTTTGTCTCTTCTTATGTTCTGAGAGCTAGGGCGATTAGAGACTTACCCTCTCCCAGGTCGCAAAGGAAAGCGCCTGTTTTGACACTGTCTGTTTCTTTGCAATAAACTTTTGTATATATGCATTAAGACATTTGTCAGCGAGGATTTTTTCCCAAGAACACATCACTGAATACACCTTAAATTTTGGCGTTCACGAATTGAGACAGCTTGTGATGACTGCAGCCTGACGACTCGACGGTCCAGCTTTCTGCTCAGAGGCCAGTAAAGCGGGTGAGTGTGTGCTCCCTTTATTTTGAGCCAGCTGTTTCCCGTTTGAGCAGCTATCAGAGCTGTTAATGTCACACTGAAAAAGCCCTGTGTGTGGGGTTTATAGTGTTTGTGTTTTTTGGGGTGACCTCGTTCTAAATTTTAAGAGAAGGGATGAATATAGTGAAAAGAGAAGTGCACAGCTTATCAGTAATGGTAAAACAGCATTAATTAATACTATGCTTGACAATTAGTGGGCCCATTTTCTGATTGTCTCAGTCATGTGTTTTATTTTTTGCTATGCCATGAAAACTGAAGCTTGATTAAGTAGTGGATCCAGAAGTGTGTAACCTGGCCAGGGGAGAGATTACAGAGAATAAGAGAAGTGATAAATAAAGGAAAAGAGCATACATGATAGATATGCAAGTGTTAAGAGAAATAGCCACTTAATTGGGTTAAGCCTTCTATAATGGAGCTGCTTTAGGCAGGCCTAAATCCTAATTGAACAATAGAAATGGTTTATTAGGTCAGTTTTTTTTGTTTGGGAGGAAAACTGGAAGTGCAAAAAGTTCTATGGAAAAGGTTTTCATCACTGCTGATGAGTTGTGTATGATATAACCTTCTATTTGAATTTGCACTTCGGAGGTAGCATAAATTCTATCCTAGACCTAGATGAGAAGAAGCGGCAGTGGCAGAGAAGTAAAAGTCGACTAGTCTGTGTGTTTATGTTTTTTGTCGAGCTAGACGTGTGTGTGTGAGAGATGGTTTCTTCCTTTGGGAGGCCTGATCTGACCTGACTTCCCTGGCTCTTTTGTGTCAGTCTAAATGTTTATGTGAATTGGGATGTTGTTTGTCCTTTATGTCTGTGTGTGCGTATGTGTAACTGCAGTGCACTATGCACAGGTGTGTGTATGTTGGATAAGTTGGAGAAATGTGTGCGCATATGGAGAGCAGTAATTTCTGTGTGTGTGTGTGTCAGTGCTAGTGAATTTATGCTTTGTGTGTGCACTGGGTGTGTTGGCATATGTTTATGTGAAGGAAGGGATGTTTAGGTAAGAGTGTGAGACAGCACCCCAATCTTGTGTGTATGTAGGGGCCCCCTCCCTTTTCTTTGTTCAGTGAGCAGGAGCTGTATGTATGTGTGTGTGTGTGGGTATGTGTGTGTGTCTCCTGCATTTGTGACTGACGTAGAATGTGTATGTGTTGAAATGTTTTTTGTTGAATCTTTTTGATAATTGCTGCTGGACAGTGATTGGAAATAAAGGTTTCTGAATGTTGTTATTACTTAGAATATAAAAAGAATACAATACATGAGCTGCCCTTATTGTTACAAGTCATGAGCCCTTGTGAAGGACAAAATCCATGAGCCTTCACAAGAGAGACATTTGTTAGCCATTTTTTCCCTGGGGACTTTTGTTAGTTTTATTATGTCATTAAAATATATATATATATGCATTTAAAAAAAAAAAAAGAGAGAGAGCGGGAAAAGAAAGAGAAGTCCTTTAATTGATTGTTATAAAGCCCCATCTATGAGCCCCAAAAAACATACAGACTGCTGTGAGAGGTGTTTTGAGTGTGAAATAAACATTTCTTATTAAAGAAATAAACCTTATTGTCATATAGAGTGTTATATGGAGAAAGAATCTGATGTGCAGAAATTGTTTTAAATGTTAAACTAAC